>CAEGAF010055866.1:0-38909 GCA_903067075.1 Micropoecilia bifurca | reverse complement strand
CAGCACAAGGAATGCAGGAAATCTGATTTTGTGTGGCGGGATAAAGCCAAACCAAAAGATGGCAGCACAAAGAGAGTCTCACACACAGAAATGTCTTTTATTGAATTTAAAAAAACTAAAAAATCTGGTTGGCTATCTCACAAATTGATAAGCTATAAATTCTCCATCTTTTCCATTATCAACACAGAGGCGCACATTCATACCCGGGGTGAGAAAGTGAATCATTGATGATTCTTGTTGGAGCTCAGCTAGACAATTGGCGAGAGCCCAGGAGTCAGATCTGGAATATGAAGTCTGAGGGTTGGGATTTAGTTTTATAGTGGTATAGAACATAAGATCAGAGGAACTGGATTAATCTAGAATGCTTTATGCATCGCACACCTACTGCAACTTTCGGCTCCATTTTATGAACAAGTTGAATTAGATTTTTTTTATAACCAGGAAAAATGAACCTATTCATATTCAATTGGTGGTTTTTGACCCACTTAAATCTTCTAATGTAGTTTCCACGCTAAATAAGAAGCCGTTTTTTATTTTTATTAAGAAATATTTTCATTGTATAGCATCTATTTTAAACATATTACGCACAAACCTAAAAACTGAATATATTACATAATTTGGAATACAGACATAACTCATCCCCAACCTAAAGAATAATTGACTCTGGTATATGAGTTGTGAACACAGCTGCCAAACTTAACCAGACAAAACCAGACATTTGTTTCACCACTTAGGGCAGAAACAAGAGAATGAGGATGAACGTATGAAAGAAGCAGTTTCTCCTGGCCTCAGCCTGTGTGAAGAAAAGTCTACCCAGTACGATTGTATTTATATTGCTTTTATCAACATTTCACACATCATAGAAATAAAGGGTACAGCAAGGCCTTCAAAGAAGACAATGAATACAGCACAGACGTCCTAATGATGCCAACAAAGCAGCTTTCAAGCTCGCTTTGTTTGTCGTTCCACAGCAGGATGAATAATGGATGGATTTCCATTCAATTTAGTACCAATTTTCTCTTAGAGAATAAAGCCCATTTTAACTGGTGATTCCTTGACTTTTTATCTGATTCTACCAAAGAACCAGGAATCACATGCAATATGTTGACTTTTAAAACTTGTCATTGTAACATTTAAGACTTTATGATCTCTAAGGTTTTTTATAGACTGCCTTACTTTATATTACTTTAGTAAAAAACATTTATTGTAATTTCATATGTTCGAAAGGTTTTTTTCTAATTACATAGAATTCCTCTGGTGTGAAGGATATAAAAGCTACAGCAAATATATTCTGCCAAAATTACATTTAATGATGTAAACAAAAGTAAATCCTTCTGGGATTAATAAAGAATATTGAGATTGAGATTTTTTGTAACTAAAAAGTTACAGAATTACCCCCAAACTGGAGCAGTGGCTAAAACAAATCCCAGGAACAACATCAGACATCTCAGTCTGATATATATCTATATAAGTATTGGGTATCTTTACTTTTTTTTATTGAGTATTCTTGAAACTGCAACCTATAGCAGCAAATACTGAGCTGCTGTGGATGGCCCGCACAGCTAATTGGATTCTCATTATGTTGTCTGATAGGAACATATGTATTGACAACTCTTAACCTGGAGTGGACTGACAACACTGGTGCTGGTTTATGCTACGCAAACATTGCCATCTTCTTGTAGCTGATGCCATGTCAGTGCTTCTTTTAATCCAAGGGAGTAAAAAAAAGTCTCCAAACAGTAACAGTGTAGTTTGTTATCTTGGTGGTTAATTCAGATTAACATGAATCAGGTTTGCTGTGGCACCATCTTTCATTATGGTTGGAAAATTAGACTGTTCTGCCTGATATCTTGAAAACAAACAATGTATAGGCGACAGACAACAACCCACGTCTTGCCAAAAGCTCTAATGACGATGACGACTGCCAAGCAATTAGCTTGTTTGTCAGTTCATCAGGATCTTTTTCTTTGGATGTAGATCAACAACAGATTAGCTTCCACTGACTGAACAGAATGCCATCTATGCATCATCTCGCTATATTCTTGTGCTGCCTTTGCAGGCTGAGGGAAATGCTCAATGATACCAGCTGCCCAAAACAACATACGTTGCACAAGCTCTTTTCATAAATCCAGAATGAGCAAATAACCCTTATGCCGTACAAAGTAATGTGAAGAAACCGAACGGTGCTGAAATCAGAAAGTCAAAGATTAGGGACGATTGCCCGAGCACACGAGGTTTAAATGATAATATATTCCATTTTCTAGAGACTTCATGTGGGAATTCCGACTAGGACCGATATGGACTGGATGAGAGCCGAAGCTGATTATGCTCCCTGCTTTTTTGTATGCGGGATCAGGATCAGAGGCAAAGCTTCCGCCCAGAGTGAAAAGAGAAACTATAAAAGAGGAACAGGTTTTGGAAAAACAATGATCAGTGAGGAGAAATGTTAAAAGGTGATGACAAGGAACAGAAAAAAAAACAACCTTCTCTTCAATTCCAAAAGTCGTAGGCTTTGGATGGGAGGTGATCATTTGTAATTTTGGCCTTGTGCCTTGATTTGCATGTACAATGCAATCAGCCTGTAATCTCTACATCACAGGGACTATTACAGATTTCACTTTCCTGCATGATTACCGATATATATATATATATATATATATATATATAGCAATATACAAAAATATAAGTTATCCTATGGCTTTGAGCCCCTATTAGTGGTATTGTATGTAACAGTGATTTGCTCTGTTCCCTTGTTTTTTTTCTCCCCCCCCCCAAATATCACAGTTTTTGATGATTAAGTGAACTTAGAAATATCTTGCTCTAACAACCTGCACAGTTCCTGTTTATCACGGGAGCGAGGAAGACAAACTAATTGCATACGCTTCTGGACCTGTTGGATAGTCGAGTGATTTCAGCAAAAGCTTGCCTCGTGTTATTTATCTTAGGTTCTTGGCTGAGCCTCCTCGTGCCAGACATCTCTACCTCTCTCCCTGGTACCTGCAGCAATACCGGAGCCATTATGTGCATACTGAGTGATGAGACAAAGCTGTTTTCATTAAAAAGACATTTGATGAGGACCAGAGGCCTTGGATAGATGTGGCGCATAAGGCAAAAATGGGCATCTATGTTGTGGGGGGTGGGGTGGGAGGAAAGGTTTGGCCTGATTGCTGAGTCATATGTCAGCATCTCAGACTGCAAAGTGGAAAAAAGAAGAAGAAGAAGAAGAAGAAGAAGAAGAAGAAGAAGAAATCCTGCCACTCAACTAGACAGCGAGTGAAAGCAAGGCGAGGTTTAATGCCAATGAGAGGAAACCAGGTGTGCAGGCATGTAGTATGTCGGTGTGGTGTGAGTGCAAGGAGGTGCAACGGACAGAAAGAGCGAGTAAAGGCTGGTGTGAAGTCATTTGCTGAATTTGTTGAATGCCGTCAAGTGAAACCGTGACTCTATTGCCAACACCTGTCAGCAAAGTAACAAGAGCGAACAGTGGGAGAGCAGTGGGAGAGCGCTCCTTCACCGTACCCCTCCACCTCTTTCAAAAAATGTCTGCTTTTCCACTGGGATAAGAACGCCACTCCACAGACCCTTATTCAGTCAGAGATTAGTCCTGTCGTGAAGAAGCATTTTTTTGGTTTTATTTTTTAGAGTGAACATCATTCAGAGAAAGCTAAACTGTTGAGTATTTATTTCCTATGTGTATATGTCTATTTAGGTTGTCAATGTTATCAGCCAAATGCAGTTATGTTTCAAGGTAGTAGAGCCTAAAAAAGCTACGCATGTTTCCTGTGAGGAGCAGTTCACACAGTCCATGTACGGTTCAGGTTTTGTTTTTACGTCACAGATTTAATCCTCATCATCAACTCTTGGGAAGAATACGCAACAACTGAGAATGAGTTTTATGTTAAATTTTAAAGTAATCATGTCATAATTAATAGACTGAGTCAGGTGTGTCATTATACACAAAATGGCTATTTGAAAATGATTTATTTGGGGAAAAAAATGGTTTAAATAATTTTTAATTAATGAGTTCAGAACAGAACTAGTATTTTTTCCATCCTCTGTGGCTGAGTGACGTAAAGAATCGACTGACTGAAACTCTACATATTAAGAACCAGTTTGTGTTAGCATTTTCTTTTCTTGATTATTTAATTTTCTATTAAGTTTTTGCAGTGTGTTTTGTGTGTTATGTATCAATAAATGTCATAAATCCAACAAGAATATCGCTAATCCTAAAGATTACCTAGAACACACTTTACTTGCATTTTAATGGTCTGAACTTTCAGACCGACCACTCAAAGCACTTTATACACACATCCAGTTACAAACACACACATTTATACACCAGTATGTAGCTCTGAAGCCAACTTGGGGTTAAAGGAGCGAAGATTGTAGAGAACTTACAATCTTCTGATGCCTTCGTTACAAAATTAATGAAATCTACATCAGTCAGCATGGCAAAATGAAAACTACCATTTTGTATCAGTTTTTTTCATATAATCCTGCATATTCCACTACGACTTCAGCTAGACGACTCACCCCAGGGACTAAGTTCGGTTTTGCTATGTCTTTTAACTGAGAGGCTGTTTGACTTTCACACACAAAACACCTCTTGGTTTTGACGAGAACGGTGTGAAAACAGCCGGTCAGACAGCAGTGGTGTGGACCAAACGTCCTGGTTCATGTCGGAGGTCAGAGGAGATTTGCCACACTGGTTCCAGTTGGATGAAATGCAACAGCAGCGCAAATAACCACTCGTCTTAATATCGTCCCTGACAAAGGTGGTGTTTCTGAACCTCAGAGCAGAAAGCCACACTGAGTGTCACTCGTGTCAACTGAGAACAGGAAACGGAAGCTACACAACTCACACCAAAATCAGAAAATAAAGGCATTGCTACCTATCTGCCAAAAAGTTTCCCTCTGCTCTGCTGGCCTCCACTGTCTCTAGATCTACATGCAATCAATGAATTTTGTGATGTGTTGAATTGGGAATTACTGATATGCAGACGGGAAATCTAAAGTCTAAATGATCAATAAGTCGTTTGAGTTTCTGCTATTTGTAATGTATAACTATGAATCTTAACATAAATAAATGCTTGAAATATATCACCCTATGTTTAGAGATCCTGTATAATGGGTTTGCTGTTTTGAAATTTACTGCTGATATAAATACACTTTTTATGTATATATGTTCTAGTTCATTAATATGCACCTTAATGTAATATATTTTTGATCTCAGCAACACAGAAAACTTTCATTAGGACCTTCAAAAGCAATGCAAATAAGCTTCTTATTACCACAGATGGAATGTTCTTTTTTTAAACATTTGTTCATCTTCTACATAGTCGCCTTTTTCTTTTCAAAGGTAAACTGATGTGATCCAGGCTCCATATATTGCCTCTAAGTAGTGAATTTTAATCTCACTTTGCAAGCCTGACTACCTGTTCAAACACATCGAGAGAGAAAATGCACAGGACAGGTACGTAAAAACGTCTGTGTGCCAAAGGAGAGGAAAATGAGATATTTGAGAAATGTATATACAAGTTGATGTCGCGTGTGTGAGCTATTTGATAAGCGCAGATGCACTCTCTCACACGTAAAACCAGCTCTTACTGATTCAGAGATGCCCCAGAGAAAGGAGGCTAGCCAGTCATGAAATTGCAAAATAAATGGAGACTTACTGGTCGGTCCAATAAATCATTTAGGGTTGTATCAAAACCTCCAGATAAGCTGGGTGACTATGTGAGGCTGGTGTGTAGGAGATGCACTTGACGATAATCAAAATGACAAAGCTAACGTAGATTAAGGTGTAGCTTCCATCACAATTTAGAAGCTATGAAATATGAATATTTGTTCTGTATTTGTATGCATGGATTTTAGATGCATGCTGTGACGCAATTCCAGTGCAGCATCACTTAATGGCAGCACGCTTTTATGGCTTGATGCTCTGCAGGAGTGTGTCTATAAAGCCCAGAAAAAGTGACCCATTACATTGTTGTAAAAAAAAAAAAAAAGAAAAAAAAAAAGTTTCCCCCCTCTTCCTGATTTTCCAAAATCTTTTTCTTATTTTTGTTTTTCAAAATCTCAACCCAATTTAAATTTCAGTAAAAGACAACACATGTACACGCAAAATGCATATTAGTTTTGATATTAGGGTGCTTTGTATTAAAGGAGAAGAAAAACATCCAAGCCTTCATGACTGTGGCCTTTTCTCACCACTCTGTATTTATCTGCTGCGTGATCCACAAACTGTGCAGGCAAAACAAAAGCTGTCTGCATGGGGCAGATTAATGCTATCGCAGTGCAGACAATAAAACCACAACAGAAAACTGCGTGACTAAATGCTGGACAAGAGCTGCAGGGTTAAATACGGCTGTTGACGGCTGTTGACGGCCGTCGTTTGGTTGATCCTTGCATCTTTTTACTGTTGTATTTGAACTAAATGTATTAAATATTATGACCATATTACCTCGAACACATAACAACTTCTTACTTCATCTTTTAGCTATGGCACATAGCACATCCTCATCTTAATTAGGGCAGTTTGCAACAATTTTGCGTGTGCAATCGATTTCACCCGCAGTGTTTGTTGACCGTGTGCAACACGAAAGCCGCCCTCCTCACGCAGGGGAACGAGGGATGGGCGGCAGAATAGGTTTTATATTTAAAAATATTTTTAAAAACTACCACAATAATGAGCCATCTTGGAAATGAAATAAAACTGCCCAGGTGTCCATTTGACCTCCAGCAATTTTTATTTCCCCAATTCATTTCAACATCAAATGTACTTCCTGTTAATAAGCAGGTCAATACTATGAGAAAACCTGTTTTAATCTGCTCCCACCGGTGAGGTGAGGCCAAACAGGCCATCCGGGCTCACGGGTTAATTGGGAGCGCAGAGTAAAAATACACTGCGGAAAAAGGAGAAAAATAGTTGCTACACTCGGTCCGCTCTCAGGTGTGAACAAAGAAGTCAAGCGAACAGTTGCGTAGGCGTGCGCAATCATCCTTTTTTTGTATTGTTGTTCATTTCTTTTGAAACATATTCATTTATAATCCCATGGAAACCGACAAAGAAGAGCTAAATAACTTCTTTTTTTTTAAAATGAAATAAATATATCTCTTCTTGTTTACTATCCGCTGCTATCGCATGGATCTAGCAACTGGGAGATCACATATTAAAATGTCTTCCTAACAGGGAGCTTTGGAATAGGGATCAATACATTCTCTCTGGCTTTTATCTTCAAAACTGGAAATGTTAAGGCGTTTGGATCCGTTCCTCGAGCCCAGCAAGTCTCGCGCAGAGTACAAAAGTTGACATAAAAGCGATCCAAACGTGTAATTGGGGATGCAGGCCACAAAACAGAGCCTTACGTGTAGATCAAGCATCCGTTTAACCTTGAATTATCTGGCTTGAAAATCCAACTGCAGGGGGAAAGATAAATGAGCAAAAACACTTGAAAGAAGAAATTAGGGGTGGTGGAAAAATGAAACTGGAAAAACTGAATGCAGGTCCGTTCACAACTGGTCAACAAAACACACACATCACCAGATGCTTTTCCTCCTCGATTCGTAAGACAACTTTAATGGACATCCTCAAAAAAAATGAAAATCTTAACCATATTGAATTGTTAAATAACTGATTGCGATCACTAATTTTTGAAACGAACTCTGTCAGCGGTGAGACAACACAGAGAAAAGATTGACAGAGTCGTCGTTTTTTAGAGCTGAAGGGAGCGAGGCAACAAGCTGAACAGCAACAGAGGACATGACGCTGATGGAGGAAATGGAAGTCATTTCGTGGCGTGACTTAATTGATGCAATGTTGCATGAGTTACTGATCAAGTGAAAGAGAACTGGTGGGAATATACTGGGTGGATCAGGGAACACGGTGACCTGTCGTCAACAACATAGAGCCCACTAAAACAGACATGCAAACCTAACAACGCATAAAGGGCTTAAAATATGACACACCGTGACAACCGGAGTGTGTTGCGCGGCCCACGGGTCCTCTAGGAAAAAACTTGTAGGAAGAAATTTTAAGTTAACCATGCAAACCCAAATATAGCACATTTATTTTGGAGAGGCAGAAAATAAGAAAAAAAACGGATTTAAGCAGTAGGGCATTAAATTAAATAATTTATGAACTGAAAACAGGCCTCGGAGTGATTGGGGCCTGAGAATGTGGGGAGTCTTAAAACGGTGGCTGCAGGCAAATCATTTTGTATGGGTAGCTGTTTTAACATCCTCTTGTGAGCACAACGCCGGCACATAGTAAACAAAGAGATACTGAATGCAAACTTTTTAACAAGACATGGACCTCTAAGCAGGACCTGGTGCTGCTATGCGTCGCCGCTGCAGTATCAGGATGCGCGCTGATATTATTGTGAAACGTTTGTTTGTCATATGAGCTGGTTGTGTCAAACTGTCTTGAACACATTAAAGTACCTGGAATTGAAGCGCCACCCACAATGCTTTCAAGACTTTCCATAACGCCGGAGGGGGAATCGGGTGTAAACACGCCATAGTGTTCAGTTGAAACAAAGGTCTGCAAAGTAGTTATCATGATGGCTAAAGCTGTCGGTCTGCACAACATCAGAAGAATTATGGAAATGTAACTGCAACATCGATTGATCAACCCATTCTTTTAAATTCAGTGCCGCCTCTTTTTTTAGGTTTAGCATCTCTGCTACTAACAATATATATACATCCTTTGTGAGCATTAAAGTATGTATGTTTTTTACCCATTTGTTGAAACTGTCACTGTCTTAGCGCTGTCAATCATCCTCATGTACATGCTGCTTAATGTGGTAATGGCGGAGAAACAGTTTATCCTTCCAGGAAAACTGTTTATCCGCCGTCACTGGTGGCCTTGCTAACTAGCCTTAGCATTCAGGATGGGCTGAATGCTGTTGTTGGGGGAACTAGCTGTATCAACTACAGTTAGTTGTGGGGAACATGTTTTTTGTTGTTGTTGTTTTTTTTAAATAAAAGGTACATAATACAACTTTAAGGGTATAAGACACCATCGACCTCATGGCCACAGATACACACTGTCTTCCCCGGCTCTGCGATCTGAATGTTGCTACATGCTGTCTACTTTTCCTGATGTGCCATTTCTTTCCCCTGCATGTCTGTTTACTACTTTTGGAAATTGTGGAGTCCTTATTACTTTAAACCAACGTTTAACTTCATACTTTTTTTTAGTGTACTACTTTTATAAACTGTGGAGTACTTGTTACTTCAGGCCAACATTTAAAACAGAAAACGGCTTAGTACAATTTATTTTTTTAAATTGTGGAGTACTCATTACCTCAGGTCGGCATTTAGCTACTTTCACAAAATGTGGAGTTCTTTTTACTTTAGATTTAGCTTTATACTTTCAGTATCGGAGCAAGACCCAGAGAAACTCCTGTTAGTTTAAGAATCTAGAACAAACTAAGGAAGTACCATCTGCTTAACCCTGAACAAAAATCAAAGATGGAGAACCAACATTTATGGAGAACTAACATTTAGTTGTTTACCTCACTAATCTTACCAAGCATGGAGAACCAACATCTAGTTTTGTCAGAACAAGAATCCAGAGAAACCCCTACTAGTTTATGACTTATGGAGTAGTTATTCTTTTTAAACATGGGGAATCAATATGTAGTTTTATACTCTTAGTTGTTGTCTTTCTTTCTGTTTTGTCTTTATTTCCTTACTTTGAACTGCCTTGTTGCTGAAAATGTCCTATATAAATAAACTTACCTCACCTCACATCACCTTATCCACTAGAGAAAATAAATGCAAAGAGTAAATGCATGACCTTTCAAATATGATATCCTGCCCAACATTTTGTCCCTGGTCTCACGTTGCATGTCAGTTTGATATTCACGTTTTTACCCAATGGCTAAATCAGTAATATAAGGTCTCTAATGTTTAAATTAACAATCAGCCGTATTATCTTTCAATAAAGCTTCGATCGATCGGCCACTGGTTGAAATTAATGAGGGGATAAAAGCTTTAATCCTCTCTGGGATTCAGCCAAAAATGTACCATCCTAGTGCGTGTTTGAGAGAGAGAGTAGGAGTTAGATAACCCACACTGACCTCTCTCTTGCCATCTAATGAAAAGCTGTCTTTTTTTTTTTCTTCCCCAAGCAGAATCCTGATGACCCAAAGATCCTTCAGACTTTAATCTGGTGAAACAGCTGGGTTTCCTAACATGGCTGTGTCTCTCCGTTTCGCCATTCTTTATACACGAACGCACGCGTTTGTAATCATAAAGGATATTACACTATCCGCTTGATCAATCAACTTCCCACAGGCGCATTTACTTTTCTCATCTCAATCATGCAGCTAATAAACTTTCTTTTCCTTACTCAATTTCACTGGAGCGATAATGCTGGGAGAGCACTGGCAACGCGCTGCCGGCGTCTTTTTGCAACGTGCGCCACATTTTATTACTGATTACTGCAAAAGAGGGGGCTTGACTGTAATTTCCGTTGTGACTTTTCAGAAAATAATTTATGTAAAAAAAAAGAGAGAGATAGACAGGAGAGGAAGAGGGATAGCAGCAGGTTAATGACTTTCTGTCTATCGTTTGACAAGTGAAGCTCCACATAAGCTCGCAAAACAACACCTGATTGTTACAGCCTTGAGGGTTTGTTATTAGTGCACCGTGGCGCCTACACAGACCTGCCTACTCAATCCTGTCAATATTCTTCTGACTCGAGAGGAATCAGATTCTGAAAGAGGTAGGAACACGGAAGGTGGGGCGGAAATAAAAGGAGGTAAGGATAGAGAATGAGTGTAACAAATGGCAAGAGCCGTCCGAGGATGCAGGGATGAATCTACAATTCACAGAGGAAATGGAAGCTGCAGAGAGAAGTGCATATCCTACCTGCTTCCCGCCCACTTGGTGGTCTCATCATCTTTTTGTCTCCCTCCCAGGGGCATCAGAGGTAGGCAAAAAGATGAAAAACACTAGTGTGTAAAATGGTGCGAGAAATAAGGCTTTAGAGCAGCGGCATCATTCACAAGGGAAATGGCGTTTCTCCAACGGAGGCCTCCTCGTCTTTATTTGATGAGACGTAAGGAAAACTGGATTGGAGGTGTGCAAAGAATTGTGAAAGCGGTAATGCGGATGATGGAGTAGGTTGGAGAGATAATGGAGAGTCGACTGGGGTTCGGCCAAATGGAAGTTCCTTTTCCTGCCAAAGGAGGAGAAAAAAACGAAAAACATCTCCTTTCACTCGCGTTGCTCAATTAAACTTCTCAAGTCATCCTGCTAAGTAAAACAAGTCAACAGTCATAAACGTGTGATTCTTGTGTCGTCGTTTTGATGAAACGGAGTAGCTTTTTTTTTTTTTTTTTCAATCCGTGCCAAACTGCACTTTAACCTGTACACCTTTTGTTCCTCAGCTTTTCATTGGAAGAAATCAAGAGCGATGGAGAAACATAAACGCATGTCGTCTCTGCTTGTGGGTGCATGTTTGAGCCAAACCCACAACATTGGGATAATTTTACTGACAAATTTTAGACATAACATTATGATGTACATGGGAACAGAGACAAACGTGACGCACCGTGCATTTTGACGACTCACCAACGTACGTACATTTTTGGTAGGTGCCAATCCAGACCAGAAATACCTCACAAACGCTGCAATTTTAATCCTCACCGTTTGGCAAAACCTTGTCAAAACCACATGCTTGCCATTAACTCCTGTCCCCATCACATGCAATAGAAAAGAAATGTTTTGCTGAAACAACAACATTAATGCCGATATGTTAAAATATATATCAGTTGTTTTGTTATTACCTAAAACTAGTGACGGCCAGGAGCTCATAATACGATTCTTGACAGAAGAGTCAAAAAGAATTACTAAATTAGTTTTCCAAGAGCCAAAGGTCATTCACAAGGGAGATTCAGACGGTGGACATGGAGTTTGTGTTTTTTTTCTATAAAAGTATTAAGTAATGCGTTCAATCATTATATGCCAAAAAAAAACCCCAGTTATTTTAATATCATGCAGTTGATAGTTTGATTATCAATTGCAGAAGATCTGGACAAGCGACTGGTTAGTATATAGTCTAACCAGACGAGGTCGGCTCTTTGGATGCACTGTGTGTGGAGGAGAAATTTGAGCTTTAAACCGTGTTTAATGTTTTTCCCTCATCAAAAACACACCTGGAGTTTTGCCTTCATTCCTCCGTGCATGTTTGAGAAATCCTTTAATCTCCCGCGGCAACCATACGAGGATACCGAAATCCTTTTAGTCATGTTTGATATAGACAACACTTATATAAGAACTGAATATAACATAGCTACTTGATTGTGCTGTGAATTGGCACTATGTGCCTGGAAAATACAGACTATTTTCCCCCCCTTTAAGAAAAAGTGAAATTAGTTTAAGAAGTCGGGTATTTTGACTTACCCACCGTACGGTCAAGTCTATTATATGGTTCTGTACATGCTGTTCTCCATATGCAGCAGGGAAACACATTGTGTCTTAGAAAGATTGAGCCCCAGCTGCGCTGCAGTTTTCCTCCATGTTCCATGCTGCTTCAAGTTACAGCTGCACATCAGATGCTCTTCTACCATTTCACTGCATGGAACAAATGGATGTATCTTCATCCTGATGTTTTATATTGTAGACATACATAGTTGTTTACTAGAGCATTCATTTTAGTTTTGGTTTATTCCAAATTGTTAAACTGAAATACTATCCTTTTTCCCCCTTTTTTGACGAGGATTTATCTGGATTGTCATTTGTAACTTAGAACAATAAAAGTTGTGTAATTTTATAAATCCGTATGGTTGCCTTGTATTACTCCTCAAAATTAATTCATTCATCTTTAACAACCACCTCTAAAAAGAAGTTCATTATTATTTCTGTTTGCTCCCTTGCACACAAACTGATATTTGGGTGGCATCAAATGTCCCAACGGAGCAAAGAGGGAAATACCTGCTCATTCATATCCTGTACACATGTTCACTGTAAGAGTAGAGAGCAGCCTTATAGTAATTCATTATCATACGTCCAAGTTAATTGCCTGTGCAAACACTTTGCTCTCCAGATGGATTATTTGAACAGCCAGGAAAAAAACAAAAAACAAAAAAACAATTAAGATTAGAGAGTTTTTTTTGTTTTTGTTTTTTTTTTCCAAAGAGAGGATTACAGTGTTTTCATCACAGCAATAGGATGTTTTGCATCTGTCAAGACAAAGATGTTTAAAAACGTTATAATTTGGCCTAGTTGAGTTTGAGTTTCTCTCAACACGTCTACTCATTGTGCATTTATACATTGATGTTAATTGGCTTTTCGTCTGTACTGCACACGGACTGGGAAAATAGCTAAAGGTTGGGACTAAGCTGATAATACTAACTAATACTTTTTATTGCTGTGTTTCAAGTAATCAGGGATATTTGAAACAAAAACCAGCACTAGGCTGCTCTCCATTGAAAACCTGTCAAACCAATTTGGAAATTTAGTAAGCCATGTTTCGTAAAAATGACTATTTTAAATTGACCACAGACTCTTTAAAAAGCCTGCAGCAGCACAACAAGGATTCTTCTATATTCATCAGGGGAAAAAGTCTTTATCCACCTGAATGGGAGACTTTCAGAAGTAATTCTAAAACAAAGCACGGAACAATGCACTAATCACCAAAACCTCGATGATATTGCATTTCAAATTCAACAGGAGAACATGGGCTGCACAGCCTTCTAATCGATGTTAGCAAGCCCCCTAACACAATTCACTAAACAACTGAATGAATCATTTTAAATCACTTTCATAAATCAACTCTACGTCAACCCACTTGCCAGATTTCTGACTCTAATTCTGTTTTTCGGGTTTATTTTTTTTGCTGAACGGAAAACGAACGCTTCAAGCAAAAGCTGACACGCCACAGATTCCATCCATGTATATTACACTCCTCTACATCAATGTGTTAGGAAGATTTTTGTGTGCAATGAAACGACAATTTATTGTTTTGATTATTCAGCGATCCACCAAGTTGCTATTGAGCAACATAGATATAAAATACAGACACAGACTTTATGATGGCTTTTTTTTTTGGCATGTTTAAAAGTGTAAAAATGACACACATTTATCATGGAACTGGGCTTGTGTATCACTTCAACTCTTTGTCCTCGTGTGTGTGTGTGTGTGTGTGTGTGTGTGTGTGTGTGTGTGTGTGTGTGTGTGTGTGTGTGTGTGTGTGTGTGTGCGTCTGAAGACCTATGGGTGCTGGTGATCCACCATGTTGTTACTGAGCTAAGAAGACAGGTTTGTGCCTGCAGTGTCAACGGCTAGATGGATGTCAGCAGTATGAGTTAAAATGTGTTTCTGTCACCTGTCCTTCGGCATTTTGTCTTTTTTTACCTCGTAGTGGGTTTAGCACACAGTCCTGGCCAGGGGGCCACCATTACCGATGCCGTTTCACAAGGGAGTTGTGGCAAATCTACCTAGATGGTAATGCACAGCAGCTCAGAAGATACAAAATTTCTCCGTCCTCACTTTGTATCAATGATTTCTAATTCCAAAATGGTTGTATTCTCCTGTTTTCATTCAGACTCTCCTGAACAGATGCACACAACAAAACATTTTCGAGCATGAATAGGTTAGATTGGTGTGAAGAGAAAGAGAGAGAAAAAAACAAAAAAACTCTTGGGAGTTGTGTTTCCTTTTTCCATATCCAGAGAACAGACACCCCCGAAGGCATGGGATGCAGTAAGTGATGCATTTCATATGACATCCTAAATTTGCTGTGCTTTTTTTTTTTCTAGCCAAGTGCAGATGGAGGATTTGAAGGATCAGGCTTGACACCTGTTTTTCATTAATGCTGCACTCCTGCATTCACTTTACATTTCTGTCAGATTTAGAACAACATTCCACATTATGAGAAGGCTGCGCATTAGAAACAGGTATTGTTTTTCACTTCCCGAGTGAAAAAAAAACGCAGTAGAAACTCCTGGAGGTACGTACTTAGGATAAAAAAACAAACAAAAACAGACATTTTGAGTGTTAGCAATATGTTCATCTCTGGAACAGAATGATGATATTGAACATTACCATCATGTTTGTCTAAAATTGTTTGATCAGAGAAATGCAGCACCTTTGGGCATATGAAAATTGATCCCAAGGATGAATCGATTACCGATTTATCGATACCGATCCATGAAAGCTTAGCTGATTTCTTTTGATTTTCCAGTCATGTCAAACACAAGGCAGTTTTTTACAGGTGTGACTGTTAATTAACTCAAATGTGTCAGTTAACCTAGCAGAGGTTCCCAAAGCCATGACATCACCATCTGAGCTTTTCCTTCACTGTTTAAATAGACGTAATCATTTTTTTAAGTAAGCTTCTGAAATCAAAGAAAGTTATAAAAAAAAAAAGCATCTACAGAAATTTTCTCTGGCAACAAGAACGTTTGGTCCAATTTAACTTTAAATTGTGAGGAAAGAATGTGTATGCATTTTTTATACAGTGTACAGTATGTAAACCTCTGCGTTCAACTGGATATTCTTGGATTTAAACCACTGTATGTTTATGCTTGTTTGTTCCACTGAAGGTAGTTACTGTAGTGGATCCATAGGTCCACTACAGCCTCAAGTCTTTAGCAGCCGCTAAGTTTTCCCAGCAGCATTGCTTTGTTTTTTTAACTTCCTCTATGTTCCAAATCAATACGACTGCCTTACCTACTGAAGTATCCCCAAAAGCATGATGCCTCCGTTTGTACAACTGTGGTTTATTACAGGTGATGTGGAGTGTTTCCCTCCACAGTGCATATGTGGGGCATTCAATTTTGGTTTTATCAGATCAGAATATTTTCTGTAACATCCATTGTTCCTTCTACAGCTTTTGAGGCAAGTCACAAACAGGAATTGATGAATGTTTTTTTTTTCCTTGCTGCTCTTCCATACAGACCAGATTAGTGAAGTGCACGACTGACCATTGCTCTGCCCCAATCTGAGCGGTGGATATTTACAGTTTTCATTAAGATGCTAAAAGCCTCTTAGCTGTTTGTCATTAATACTCACTTGGTCTGGGCTGTTTATAGAGTTGGATACATATCTTGATAGGTATCTATATTTTGGTAATGCACCAATTGCAATCCCCTCCCCAAAATCTGTCAAAACTCTATCTTTGACCTGTCTGCTGCTTTTCATCGTATTGATAAATCCTGTTTCTTCATTAATTTTTGCTACCAACCCTTTTGACATAACACCTGCATGTATGTTGAAATGACTTTAAACACATTTCAACATACATTTACCAATTGTGACCTGGTACAACTGCACCTTTTCAGATTTTTACGTGTCATTTTCTTCTCACTTCACAGTCATGTGCTACTTTGTCTCGCTCTGTCCCATAGCATTCCAATGGAATACTCCGAACGTCCTAAAGGTGTGAATACTTTTGCAAAACACAGAGCATGTATTTGTTCAAAACATCTCTGATAAATAGCATTGCCACTGTGGCAGATGTCTCAAATATTTAGTTAGCTGTACATTAGCATGAAGGTGAGGTTCATATAAAGACTGTCTCATCTCATCCAGCTTCTGTCAGATGTCTTTCTTCCTTAATGTCAAAAATTGCAATCTGCCAAATGTAAACATGAATAAAATGTCTGGGAAAAAATGTGTTTGACAAGCCATCTGCCAGACCTTGTGTGACAGCGTGTACCAAAATAATCATGTAATAGAGACTATGCAGTGAGTCAATCTCTATATAACAGATACACTGCCTGTGGGTTCTGCTGTCTGTCAGTTGGACTCAAACAATAGATTTTTTTTTTTCCATCTTCCAGTGCTGGCGGTATGTGAATCATAAAGTTATTTCGGTAAAAAAAACATTTTTTTAGCTCGTCATATGATACATCTTTATCACACATAAACCACTCAGAATAACTGGGAATGTTTCAACCTTGTTGGTCTGTGGATGTCATCTTCACAACATGTCCTGAAGCCAAAGAAAAACCATAAATAGGAATAACACAACACAGGGTTTTTAGCACCTAGTGTTTCTGTGCATGTTTGTTTTTGCTTTATCAAAAAAATTGATCCTGGATCTCATTGAGATAACCTGCACAAAGGAAGGTCAAGCACATGAAAACAGATCAATCTTATCGAATATATCTGTTTCCACATGCAAGGTCGACTTAACGTGAAAATAATTTAAAAAAAAAACATTTTCATGCAAGTAGAAACTGTTTTGTCCTGATGAAACCAAATTCCTTTTATGATAAATAGCCTGTACTTGTATCGCGCTCCATCTAGTCCAGATGACCCCAAAGAGCTTCACTCTACAATCAGTTATTCTCCTATTCACCCCTGGTGCTGGTAAGCTACATTGTAGCCATAACTGCCCTGAAGCAGTCTGACATCATTGCCCCTCTACTTATTTTTCCGTCTTACTTTTTTATGTGTAAGCGGGGTAAGAGACCAGAAGCCCCCTGGGAGTTCAAAGAGTAAGGTGAATCAGTGTGGCTCCATTGTCATGAATGCCTCTCCCCGAGACCGTGCTCAGTTTCCATGGTAACTCCATGCTAACTTTTGGGAAATGCCCTCCTTCATTAGTGTCATGGGTTTCACCAAAGACTCGACACTCATCCTGAAGACAGAATGTTCTACATTCGTGGCCAGCTGCCTTCAAAGGAATCTCTAAAGTAGACTGCTAGCATGCTAGCTTTCCCTGCCGCTAAGCTTTTAATCCAAAGGTGGAAAGTTGAATCTAGGGATCACCACCTTTTGTTTTGTTCTGCTGAATGGACATGGATGTTCACTGTATAGTACATCAAGAGTCTCACATTAAGTTATTTGTGCAGTCAACTTTAGTCCCTCCTAGTCCGCTCTCGGAGTAACAGTCAGTTAAATATGTTCCCAGTCACTAGGCTGCTTATTGCCTTCTGCAGCCCTTACCAGGAGAAAAAAAATATCAAGACAGAAACTGTAGATTAATAATTCTGATGGAGGAAGAAAAGGGCCTTGCTGCCTTGTCGGGTCTGGACACCCTGGAGGCAAGAGCAGAAGGGGGAAGATGAGAACTAAAGTTGGCTCTATCTAGAGCAACATTCTCCATGTCTGCCTGTACCGTTGGAAAGCAGGAGGTTGAGATCACCCCTGAGGTGTTACATAGACTGCTTCAGGCTTTTCTTTGTGTCGCAAACATTAAACTCCTCTTTGCTTCGAGTTAAAACACCCCCAGTTGCAGCTCACTAGGTGGGGAGTGACAGGAATGCTGGACTGCAATGGAATGTTGTTAATATTTGTGTCTGACTCTGTGCAGGATGATATATATATCCTCGACATTTTGATTCTAATGTACCACTAATCTCAAAAAAGAAGTAAGAAAGCCGATTAGAAGTGATTAGTAAATTAGTAGTATTTTAGATGTTGAGCTGGGAGTAAACAGAGGTTGAGAGTTCACAAGGTTTAAACACAGTAACTTTGAGCAATAGTTTCAAACTTCCTGTTACCTACTGAAGTTACCTTGGGGTCAAGTCACTGTTTCACTAGATCAAAAAAATATCTTCAAGGTGTGTGTAGCTTTACACACCTTGGAGAAAGTTCACGAAGTTGCGGGGGAAATAATGGCCGGCAACCACCAAAGCAGACTTTGGTGGTTCTTTTTGTGGAAAATAAAGTTCACTTTTAAAAAAGCTTCTTTAGCCATTTGCAGAATAGGCAAGAGATTGGATGTTTTAGTTTCTGATTGGCCTGCTATTGCTAAGAAGTAAGAATTCTGGCAATTTCCAATGAATCGCAAATTTTTTGACCCGCTATAATTCTTTGGACATCCAAGTATTGTGTAAGCCGGGCCAAATAGAAGGAGCCCTGTAACATTTTTCGTATGTCATGCACAGTTTACATCAATATTTAAAGTGATTTTACCATGAGGATTTTGTGAACCTTTGGACGAACAAACATTTTGCTCACAACAATTTTCTGCGCGTTCCACAGCTGCTCGTTGCTATTTCAAGCACAGGATCTTAGAAGCATATGCCGTTTTAGACATGCAGACATAATTCCTTGCAAAAAGAAACTCCACCCCACCATCCTCCCCTTTACAAAAAGTGATGTTGGAGTTGTGTGGATTTTTTTTGTAAACTTGTGTCTATTTGTTTGTTTATGCGTGAGTGAGTCATGATGACAGGGTTGCTGCTCATGAGGCAGCCGCTCTGGCTGTGTGACAGAATGAGGTCGGCCCACTGCTGAATGACACGCTCGCCATGTCAGCCTGCTTTTTTTTTTTTTTTTTTTCGCTCACACATTTGCTCGTACACACACCTCACGGTGCCCTAAAATATGCCAGCTTGGATAATAGTAAAGCCTTTGGCTGTAAAGTAAAGTGCTATGGCCGCCCCTCTCTCAAACATCAAGGAAACACAGGAGAGAGATAAAGAGAGTCGATGTGCAATAAGATGATTATGTGTGACTCTTTGCTGAGTCACTGGAGAAACACTCTTCATGGGTATTTTTTTTTTCTTTTTTTTTGCTCATTCACAAACTGTTACCATGTCATACACAGTGTCAGATGGGGCTCTGCTTGGAATAGAATGCAAAGATTGCAAGGAAGAGGAGTTTGAGCAAAAGCAGACTTTGTTATTGTTCTTTCAAACAAAACCTTAAGCACATAATTCTTAGAAAGCACTGAAACACAAAATCTGTTTGCGTGTTTGCGTGGGTGTGAACCCTTGAGAGGATGTGACTCTAAGCATGATCCTTTTGGGACACCCTGGATCTGTCTTCTGGGCCCTGCGCCTTTACGAAACGAAGATGTGCTCTCTTGTTCGACTCACAGTGCCTTTGCACTTCTGCACATTGCCAAAGCAATGCAGAAACAAATACATCTGGCCTTACAAAAAGGATAACCGCATAGCTTCTGCAAGCGGAAAATTACTTCCAAGCGAGTGGAGAAGGGATAATGAACAAAAAAATTCTTGTATTGTAGTAGCTATTCAGCGAAGAATTGTACAAATGCACATAATTCCTCATCGCGCCACATAAATGTTCCTCAAAAGTATTCGTGTCTCCTGCTGATACAAAAACCGGATGAGTTAACATTATTTAAATCGACATATCAGCAAAGCTGTCTGAGAGCATTTCTGCATAAAACGACAAACTTCTTCAGAGTTGTGTGATTTTAGTCACACAACCGGGCCTTGAATTATTTCGATAAATATACAGAAATAATAATAATTTTTCAGTTTTGCTTTACAAATAGCTGCATGTCTTTGTGAAGCCCAACACTGGAAGTTAAAGGGATTTTTTTTGTATGCATAAGTCACTCAACTGAAAACTTAACTTGGTGTGATGGGTTGAGTTGAGATAACTCAACCCTGGAAAATATTCCAGACTGAGGTGTTTTTAGTCCAGCAGTTTTCAGGGTAGGAAGCATAAAGAGCGAATAAGACCAAAGACACCAGGGAGAAAAAAAAGATCTCATTTTAATTTAATGCAATCATTTTTGTTTGTTTGGTCTAAAGCACTAAAGGAAAAAAAATATACTGTCCGTTTCTGTGCTGTAGACTGACATTTGAATTTAGCCTCTCCTCAAATTATAGCAGCTTTTGGAAAGCAGTAACACATCATGCAACTAGTCAATGAAAAACAGTAATAGAAACTCCTAAATTTACACAATGTTTAATCCAGGTTCAGTACATACATTCTGTGTGCTCGAATGTGATTTTCTTTCCCTTAAAAAAATGTGTCACGCAGGGACAAAGATACACATGAACCATCAGGCCAAATCACGAGCCACTGCGGTAACTGCTGCCTCAGGTTAAGGCCTCCACACTTCTCAGATATTTTGGGTAATTGAACAAATTATGTATGCCTCCGTGTCATGTTCTTGGGAAAGTGTGGCTTCAAGCATCAGGCACTTACCCTTGTGCCCATTATTAAAACTGAAAGTTCTTTTTTTCTTCCTTTTTTTTGTTTAGCTGCTCTGGCATCATTAGTCACCAGGCAGACCTTCCTCAGGCTACGCTAGCATCTATTCAGCCAACCAATCGCAGGAGAGAGAAGCTGTAAAGCCAATCATGAAGAGTGTCTGTGTTACACAGGAAGGGTCAGAGGACTGACCAGGCATACAGTCTCATGTGAATATTTTTCCTGTAGATAATTATTTCACGTTTTTATTTTTTTCTCTCTCTCTCTCGAGGCACTTTTTTCTGTAACATTTAAAATGTCAAAGATCAACTAAAGTTCATTTCTGCCACTAAGCATAAATGCGTTAAGATACACAATCTCATTGATGCTGAGCAATGTTTCCCCCCTCACATTAAATAGCTGTTTCATTACTAATAGGACGATATTTGATTTATTTCTAGATGAGTTGATGTAAAAATGATGGCTAAATGAGTTAACATTGTTGGAGTTTGTTCATTATTTGTCTCTGTGCACCATAACAGGATATTGAAATCTTTAAATTTAGAGCAAAACAAATAAAATAAAATTGGCAGATTGCAATTTTTGGCATAGGTAAAATACCATGAAGGTGGACATTGATGTGCAAAGACCTCTAAATGTCTAGGGGTGGCCAGATCACAACATAGACCTTATTTTTTAAACATATAATGTCTCGTGACATGAGTCACAACATTGTGTAATGCTGCGTTTTTGTTTTTTATTTTGCTTTTTCTATTTGTGTGTGTGTGTGTGTGTGTGTGTGTGTGTGTGTGTGTGTGTGTGTGTGTGTGTGTGTGTGTGTGTGTGTGTGTAAAACTCTTAAGACGCTATCCAATAATGACAGAACAAAGGTTTGCGTAGAAACGGTATGTACTGTACCAGTCCTGTTCCAAATCCAGACTTGTAAAAATAGCAGTGGGTTCCATTAAGTATGGGCAGTGGGTAAGAACATTTATTGAACTTTAAAAATTTATACGGAATCAAGGGGGCACCTCGTAGGGACTACATTATTTAAAGTGTGTCAGTAGACAAGCAGAACTCAAATAAGAAGAGAACAGAATGTTATAGTTATTCTCTAACCATGGCATATCCTGTCTGTCTAAAGTAAAAAATATTTAACAACCCTGGTTGTTTAAAAATAGCAGGATTGAGATGTACGTGTATGTGTCATACAGGGGCAATATATTCCAAGTTATCGAGAGGATGCGTATTTAAGACTTTTCCTGTTCAAAGTCTGTTATTTTTGTTCTTAAGGTACTAGCTAAAATCCCATTCACGCCAAAATGAGACCTCAAACAGTAAGAAACACAATGGAGGATGGCATCTTAAAGGTCATGCAGAAGTCTCAATCTCATCAAGAACACCGTGTGCTCCCTACTATCCGTGACTTGGTTTAAGAGTTACCTGACTGTTTGAAATATGCACAAAACTTCAGGATGGTCTATTATACTGCAGACAGCACATCCGTGTTATAGAGGGATCTAATCATTTAAGTATGACTCACACCTGTGTAGGTTGATCATCACAGTATTTGATGAAGTGGTTTCCACATTAGCCACACATGTAACACTCTTAGCATGTAAACTGTCCAGGGAACAAAGCTGTAGAGAAGTTCGCACATCTCCAAATTGTACATGATGCCTTACTGTTAGGAGGGTGAGGGAAGTTGTGACCTAATCAAGCAAACCACTTTTTACAGTCAGAAAAAAAGCATTGGTGTGCCATTAAATTGGAGGAGTGAGGACAAAGATGAGCAAGACAAAGCATTAGCACCCACTGAGAGGGTTTATGAAATGATTTTATAGCAGTTGAAACATGGCTGACAGGGGAAAAAAAATCTATCTTCAGTTCTTTTTCAACTGCAAGACTGAATGGTGGCGGTGCAACAAAGTGAAAGTACAAAATACTGGAAGAGGATATGAAAACGTAGCAACTTATTTAAACTGAACTATCTGCTGGTTTTGTATCCATCTAGCACATTTACTGTGGTTAGCAAAAGACAGATACAATGGCCAAAGATATTGTGAAATATTTACATTAAAAAAAATCTCTAAAAAATATGTAATAAAATAAAGATTAGACAAATCCTCCAGCTGTGATAACTTTGAGGTGGAGACTTACCAAATCATTCCAATAACAACAGATTGGGAAACAAAGGAAACCAGTGCTTCAATTCACCAGAATTGTGGAATAACAATTGACTCACCTGATCAGATGAGTCTCGATTTCAGCTGCAACATGCAGATGGCTGGGGCAGGATTTGGCATTTGAGAACAAACCCTCTTCCATTGCCAATCAATCCAAAAATCATTAACAAAAATTAATTGTCCAAGCAATGGTATAATGCCTGATCCCTAAAGGCTTTTGATGGCTACACACGGCTCATATAAAACACAAAGACATTTTACACGCCAATTATTTCTTGGCCCTATGACCAAACTTTTAAATCACTGTCTATTTTTTTTTTATGTGAATTCATCATGATATGATGCCTTTGGGGAAAAAGGTAGGTTTAATGTAGGGATGCTATTAAGTCCTATAAACGCTAGTGGATTCCTCACTTTTTTTTGGCCTTAAGTTATCACATAATATCTAATTCCTGGTCAATCGAAAACAAATGTGTCCCTTTTCTGTTTTAGTGGCAGTGAAAAAAAACATACCATTTGAACTTTTTTTGTTCTCTCCTGTCTGCTTTGGAGGATTGCTTTTTCAATGTTCCAAAATATGGAATCGGTAAGATTGAGTTTTGATGTACCGTTTAAAAGAAAAGTCAAAATTGTGCTAGTGTTGAAGCAGAAATCTATGAACAAGACTTGAAGATTGGGGTAAACAAAGCAACATAGATTCTCTGAAATGAACAAAACAAACAAACTGCAAAATACAACAATTTTCAATTTGCTCGCCCACTACTCCACCGCTTACAATCACGCACCACAGGTACAGACAACAGCAGCAACAAGAAAAGCTTTATAGCTGTGCAAATAGTTCTTCCTCAGGCTAAGTGTTCAATTCTTCAGACCTCAAAGCCCTCAGATGCTTCATGTAAGAACTCCATTGGGTATTGCACAGAGCTCTCAATCATCACTTTGGAGCTACTCTGTGGACGCTGTTAGATGATGGATCCCAATTTTCAATTTCAAGCCTTGCTGTTTTTGTGGCATGTGTCCAGAGGGGAGTCTTTCTCATGCAGGCAAAGGCTGCAGTAGCATTTTATCCTTTGCCCACATCCACAATTCACGAGGAAGGAGGGCACAGGCTGGCACTTCACAGACAGTTTTATTACTAAACCATAAAACAAGCATAAAAAATTCTGCATTCTGCAAGAATATACTTGTCTCAAATTATGTGGCACACTACGGCTCGTATGAAAATAGTGTCGTCTAAGCAGTGTGACTATCTAACAGTTTTCCTGAAATATGGTGATATATCAATGGTGCACACAGTGCCTTGCAAAAGAATTCACACCCCCTAATCCTTTCTGTCTTAAATTTAAAATGTCTGCCGGGATATTTTTGCTTCTTTTAATTGTACGTCGTTCTTTAAACCTCCTGTGAGTGAATATATTTGACCATTTAACCAATAACAACTGGAGCTTTCAATATCTAGCAAGTTATTTTTGCAATTTTTACAGTTTAAGATTGCCTTCAGATTAATTTTACTCCCTGCTACAACGGGGTGAAAATACCGTAATAAACTGATTCAGAAACCGTCGGAATTTTTCAGATAGCGCAAAGTGTGGCGGAATTACGGTACTGCAAATTTGGCTGGATCACAGACGCCCGTTTACGACTACGAGGTAAACGTCCCCCATTATGTCAGATTAGTATAAACGTAGTGTAGTGCATTTTATTTGTATTTGGATAAATTAACACAAACCACAAAGAGATGCAAATAGAAATCTACAAAAATGTTTTGTATGTTCATTTGCTAACTAAATCTTAGTGACATTGGATGTAAAGACATTGGATTCTTTGCCAAAATGTTACTTGAGTTCTGGTCCTCTTTGAGTGTCTCTTTGGGAACCAAGGTTGCGAAACAACTGATCCCAACCATTCTGTTGTATCTCTGGTGTATTGCTTATACACCAGAAGAAGGAAGGTGAACTTCCTCCCAGTCTAATGTCTTTTGGAGTCTTATCCAGGTTTCCTCTCCACCCCATAATTAGCTGACAATTGTTAGCGCAGGTTTTTATTAAAAGATATTCAATTAAAAGTGGTATGTGACATGTTTCTTATGTTTTTTTTATATCGAAACGATGACAAGCATGTATTGTCTTTCTTTTCCACTTCATAACGATGCATTACTTTGTGTTGGTCTGTGACATACATCCTAATATGACAAACTTTAGGAGATTTGAAAGTTCTTTTTCTTTACAAGACTTTGTATAAAATATTAACTACTATGCATATTTGCTCAAATAGATAAGAAACAATGAGTTTTTATGCAAGACACATGCTCACCAGAGAGAAATCCCGTTTTTCTCCACTATTTTGTGAAGACAGATTGAGCAACCCCAGAGGAAAATCACAGGAGACTTGAGAGCTGATTGTGCTATTCAATGGAGGCGTTATTACAATCAGTCCTCTGCCAGCAATGTAGACGAATTACTGATGGGAAGTCATATAGAGATGGGACGAACCAAAAACAAGAAGCCCAAGGAAATGCTGAAAATGTTCACTGCGCATCCTGTCTGCACCATTGAGAACTTTTAATTTGTTCAACTGTCATGGCCGACTACATCTTCAAACCTTGAGTTGTTATTAAAGGAAGTGGAAGGCATTTTTGATTTCTTGTGATAGCCCAAATATAAATGTGGGGAAGTGATTTATTTTTTTTTCTCCTCAATCTGCTATCGACTCAATGGACTATCATAGCAGTTAGTTTTAGCTTATGTCTCCAGAGCTGGACTGTGCGTGTGCAGGAGTGTGTGTGCATGTGTGTGTGTGTGAATGGCATGGGGAAGAAGTGATGGGAGAAATTGGGCTGTCTGGCAGTATTATAGCAGCTATCAAACCCCGCTGCTGTAGCAGTCCTCATAATCAGAGCCGGGGAGGCAAATTGACTGCTGAATAGATTGTGGAAATGCCCTGTCAAAACTGAATAGAACGCTGGCTGGAAGCTTGTGACATCGCAATTTTTTTCTTGTCCAAATTATTCATTGTAATGGGGGTGTTTGGGAGGGTGCTAACCTTTGACACATTAGGGGTGTGTCATTTATCTACACTAATGCGCTCGATCTTAGTCAGAATCTGTGCTTATAAACAGAGAGACTGAGCAAGACAAAAAAGGGGAGACGGGATGAATGCTTTACCTCATGTGACACAAACCACTGTGAGTGGGGGGTGGGGGGGATGCTACGATTAAAACAAATTTGCTCTAACAATTGGAACATGGCTCTTGCGCTACATTGAGGATTCGGGACAAGTCCGCCCTGCGGCATGAAATCAGTCTGAGAAGTACCCCTGAGGGCCCTCCTTTAATTAAATTACCTACCTTTATGCCAGCTTAAAGATCCACATATGGTCATGCCATTATGTGCAACCTATAGCAAAAGCAGGGCTAATAAAACCTGACATCAGCTCAAATGGGCTAAATGAGTTCGCGGCTCGGCACACTTCTCACCATGCTAAATTGGCTAAATCCCGATCTATGTAGATATTACTCATCTATTGGTTTCAGCCAGATCACGTCAGATGTTTTTATGCTCCAACACATCAACTGGGTCGAGAGAGCTTGCTCCCCTCGAGTGCGTTCGTTCGGCCTCAAACACCTGACCGAGCGAGCTAAATGGCTGTCTTTATAATATTGAATTTGGCAGGTGAAGAAATTAAGTTCAACCTTGAATGATTTGGAGTGGTCCTAATTTTCCTTGGGATGACAGTTGTGGTTTCCTGTTGTGGTTCAGGCCATGCTGTTTAGATAAGGGAGTCCGCCTGCCACAAAACATTTAGGGTAATAAAGCTTTGGCATTCCACCGGTCTAAAGTAAACTTGACAGCAAGGGCACATGAGGCCATTACAGCTTGTCTGGAGGATTTATGGCATATTTAGTCAAATGTGATGAGCGCTCATCACAGCTAAATAATTTTGGTCAGAGAGAAAGTGCCAGGAAAACGTTATTTTTCCCCACTGATGTAACAACATTTGTGCTTGATATCTAAAGTGACCCAAGCCGATATGTCTGACCTTCCGTTTCCTTTTCTAGCGTTGGATAGAGTAAAAATGTTGATTCTGAAACGGCAACATCACAAACTATTTCTCTCTTCTCTTCCAATGTTTTGTTGTTAAAAGACCAGAAACATTTAATGACCTCCGATGACAGAATTTTGCAACTATGCTTTTCAAAGTATAAACTAAAAAAAAAAAAAAAAAAATGACTGTAACTGAAGCTTCCTCTTTCATCAACTGTGTTGACTGAGCTCTGTTATGGGAGACAGTTTGGTAAACCCATAACAGTTAAAATTCATCCAAATGCTCTTTGACAATGTTGCTCATACGAGTCACACACAAACTACTTATTAGCTCTTCTGAAAGCTGAGTCTACATGTTTTAGCCTCTGCTGTATAATCAAAAGGAGCAGCACAGATCTAATGCCATTTGCAGCTTACACTAGGGTTTTTGTTGATCCGATTCCTTGAGCAAACCCTTTTTATTCACACGCTGTCTTACATTAGAACTTCTTTTAGTTTAGAAATATTGCAGAGGTGTTCCATCAAAAAAAGTTGGCTAATCACTTAAAACTAAGTTAAACTAAATTCACGATTAAAACTATTTAAAACAAAATCAAACTTGAACCAGATAATGAGGTTTATCCAACTCAACCCAAAGAAATTAATCTCCTTGCTTTGAGTTTTCTCTAAGTAATTCCAACGATATCGATTTTTAACTTAACACTGTCCTCACTTAAACTTCTTTCCTCATCTATTCACACTTCCTTCTGTGTCGCTGTGGTTCGACCGTTCTCCTTTCTCCTCTTGCCGTAAAGCAGTCTCAAACTGCAATCCCCGAGGCCCCAGAGTCCTGCAACTTTTATATGTGTCCCTTGTCCTACACGCTTGAATTAATGGCAAAACTGCCTTTGTAGCACACAGTCGAGCTCTACTGAGCTCTGCTAATGATCAAATATTGGAGCCAGGTGTGCTAAAGTAGAGATATATCTTAAAGTTGCAGGACACCAGCCCTTGGAGACTGAAGTTTGAGACTACTGCCATAAAGCAAGGAGCTTACAATGAAGGGCGATCGATGGTCATTTTGTAGTTATTCGGTTTGTTAGTTGAAGCATAGGAAGGCTAAAACTGGGCAAATGTGGGAAACCTACTGGAAGCTAAAAAAACCCTTGTGAGTGTAGTAAAATTAAAAATGTGTACACTGCTTCCCATGCCAAATTAAACACATACAATATACTTTTAGAAATCTATTAGTTTTAATAAAAAATACTGTCAATTTCTAATAATTATGTTTGAACTTTTTTCAGTACTTCTTTTTTGTTTACATCAGTACAGAATAAACAGTTATTGTGCTAAATTGTTAATGAAGTCATAGCTTTTACAATTTGAAAACAAAAGTGATATATTATCCAAATTTAAAGAAAGTTCTCATTCAAGATATGAAAAAAAAATCATTATTGAAAGTATTATTTTGTGCTCAGATTTGGTCGCATATAAAATAAACTACTCTTGTGTGGCAGATTGGTAGAATATTGTTTAAGAGAACATATTGGACCAAACAAGTATACTACTTATGTTGTCTTAAAATTAATTTTCGTAGGCCAATTACAATCACAAGATTTTACCTAAATTGAATGCAAACAAGTACTGGAATAATTTTAATATTTCTTATTAATCCCTAAAATGTACTTTTGGAGGATTTGACGGTGGCACAGTTGGTAATACTGTTGAGTGGAAGCAAGACCGTCTTTGATTCTGATCCCGGTCAGGCTCTTTCTCCATTTTTCCTGTGTGTGTGTGTGCATGGAGTCTCGCCAGCGTTCTCCCATATTCCTGCCTAATTGGCTTCTCTCAATTGGCCATAGTTCATCTGGTGTGCCAGGGAATAACTGGCCTTTCACTGCCACAATTCTGGTAAAATATGTGGGAACAGACAAAAATGTTAAAAAGAACAAAGAAAATGAGAAAAAAAAATGATGTGGTAGATCTGAATAATTCATGTTGCAACCCAAATTGAAATTGGGGATTAATTTTGATGGGATTTTTTTTCCTGATCTTTCTTTTTAACTATCAACTTACCTATTTAATAGAATTCTAAAATGGAAAATTTGGCACAGTGTGATTTGAATTATGAAACCATGTTACATGTGAATGATGTCCTCCATAATATCCCAATGGTCAAGATGAACTCTTTTTTGTCAGAAGCAATATGCCAATTTTCTACCCTATTTTCACTGATAGACGAGTCGCATTGTGAAGAAAAATATTTTTCTCATCACTGGTAGACAATAAAGACAATCCGTTCCCCAGGATTGCACCCTCAGAATGCGTCCTTTATGGTTCCCTTCCGTCACAAATCTCCTTTTCCTCCCTGCTACCCTGCTTCAATTTCAGCTCATATTTCAAACCCATCAAATGATTTCCAGAGTCATTTCAGTAAATATGAGACATTATGTTGCAGATAGAGGTGGCTGGAAGTATACATCCTCCTTTGGATATCATGTAATCGTAAGAAAGCTTTCTGCACTGGATGTTTATGTTTGTGCTTCAGTGCCTCTTTGGGCCTTTAATCACCGCTCCTTAGCGACACCACTGATTTCTCATTACTGGCTCCTCGGAGCTACTGACAGACACATGCTGGGGACAGGGAATGACATGAGCCCCCCAAAATCTCATTACCACCAAGTCACATAGATGAGGGAATGACACAGAATATTCACTCCTGCACCGTCTTCATTACACATCCCGCTGTGTAACTGAGGAAAAGAACTGTTTTGAAGACAAATGGTCTTTCCGTTCTTTGACTACTCATGAGCCACATTATCAAAGTTCACAGTACCCTTACCTCCTGCGAATGGGGGACTGACAATCAGCTGAGAAGTAGCATCACAGTGCGTTGTGTTCATAAAGTTTTAGCTTTTGCAGATTTTGTCACGTCGCAGCATCACTGGGATTCTTATGAGATCGAGCTTTACTGTAAAGCGGAAGGAAAAGAAAACAAGATTTTTATCGTTTTTATGAGTAAACGCCTAAAAGGTGTGGTACACATTCTGATCCTGACTCATCTTAGAAGACGGCTCTGGACCAGTAAACAGTCATTTTGTGGACTCTATTTACTACATACATGACTTCTGAAGGCAAATTTATTGAACACAATTTAACTTTAGCTATCAGAGGGTGGTGGAAAGAAATTTATGCACGACTTTTCAATTTCTACTAATAAGAAAGTAAAAAAAAAAATATATAAACGTATGTTTTCATTCCAGATGTACAATATGTCATTTTGTGTCGATGAATCACTTAAAATCCCCCCAAAAAAGATACATTGAGATGTGTAGTTGTCATGTTAGTCTTGCATGAAGTTCAAAGAAGGAGAAATTTCTCTCTGCAAGCCAACATTGTGAATGGTTTTGAGTCGGGGTCAATAAAGGGGCTGTAGCCATCATCAGCTTCTGTTTGATGAACGATGCTCAGCGATGTGTTGACCTGCTCGTGACTTTAAAACACTACAGTAAGGATTTGCTTGATTAAAACTACAACCTTTCAGTATTTTTGACGGAATAAATTTGTAACAAGAACTAAAATTAACACTTCTTTATTAGCTTTGAGAATAAATTCTGGTTCTAGATGAAAAAGCTAAGAAGTGCCATTTTTTAACATTACTGCATTACAACAAAGCCAAACAAATGGTTAATTGAGCTGCTTCTGACAAAAAGAGTTCATCTTGACCAATGGGATATTATGGAGGACATCATTCACATTGTAACATGGTGCATAATTCAAATCACACTGCCAAATTTTCCATTTTAAAATTCTATTAAAAGATGTGCACAAACACATGATTCTCTTCAATTTCAAGAATGGCTCCACAGTTTAGTTAAGACAAACAATCAATCTTAAGGAATTAAAGAAAAGAGAATCTAAGGACAAAACAGCGTCATGAATTAGCTGAAACAGAAAAAAATAAACACACTGTTTATTTGCTTCAAGCATGTTCATAGATAGATTTCATTTGAAATTATAAATCTCCACTCAAATTATGATGTCATTTAAAGCTGCAGTAGTTAACTTTTATAAAATATTTAACAACATATTTAATACATAAATACATACTTATTGTATTCTAGTGTGGTATTAGAAAGATAATCTGAACAAAATGGAGCTCCTCTGCCTTCTCCTAGTGCAAACTAGAAACAACCAATCAAAGCCAGGGGGCGGGTTTTAGTGCGGGTCTGGGATTGTTTTTGCTGCTTCTGGACTTGGAAGACTTGATGAAACCATGAATTATTTTGTCTTCCAAAAATAAAAAATCCAAAAATATTTGTTCCGTTTGTGACCTCAGAGAAAAAAAGACGACTTTGTAGTGGCCTTGTCAAAGATCGAATGAGATGCTGTTAAATAAAATACTCATGGATGAGTTAGAACATCTCTGCAAAGACGAGTGGCCAGAATCCCCCACGGCGCTGGAAAATACTCATTGCAAGTTATCACAAACACTTGATTGCAGTTGTTACTGCTAGAAGGCAATCACTTTTTCCACACAGGACCATGTAGTTTTTTTTTCTTCCTTAAAAATAAACACATTCATACAAAAACTGCCTGGTGTTTACTTGTATTGTCTTTTCAGAAGTGTCCATTGTGAAATTAATCTACCTTAAAAATAAACACATTCATACAAAAACTGCCTGGTGTTTACTTGTATTGTCTTTTCAAAAGTGTCCATTGTGAAATTAAGCTACTGCATGATAGATAAATAAATAATACAAGAAATGTACATTTGTTCATATGCCAGGAGGACAATAGCTGTGGAGAAGTCATTTAAAATAAAATTACTTTTATTGCCAATAGCCCAAAACATTTGTCTAAATATCTAAATCTTTACAGGTTTGAAAGCAAGTAATTTTTGGTCAACTGAATGCCAAAAAAAAGTCAATAAAAAAAGTAGAGTGTGTAGAGTGACAAACCTCCCCCCCCAAAAAACACAAAAAAAATACATGCACCATACGTGAAAACAGGCCTCCATCACATCTAAATTAAATCTAATTTTTATGTGGATGCGGAAGCTCCTAATTGCTGCGCCGATTCATTAGTCAGCCAATTTTCCAGTATTTCAAGTGGTCTCACTTACAAAATGACCAGGTGTATTTTTTTCTTTTTTTTTTTAGAATCAAATTCCTCAGACAAAATGCTAATCAGTATGCTAATCACACCTATTTAAAATAAATTGCGCCTTAATTAGTCTTGAGTGGTTTTGATCAAAAGGGAATGTGGGTGGGTTTTGCATGTTGGAGCAGGCTTTGGAGCATAATGTAGAGGTAAAACAAGGCAATAACAGTAAGCTGATGCATCCATGGAGGAAAGGAGCCTTCTCAGTGATTTATGGGAGGGGGGAATCAGGATCTCAGAATATATCTTTTACTTTTGGATCGTGAACATCAGTAACAAACCAAGAAGGAATAACGAACGGAAGGCTCTTTGTTCTGCCAAAATGTCCCAGGATCCGATTAAACAGACCAGCTACTCTGGCTAAAATAGCTGAAGAAGGTGTTGCATCAGCAGACAAAAAAATACATAACAGTCTGTTGTTTATGAGGCAATAATGAGCACATGAGCCAGACGTGGATCATGGAGCAATGAAAAAAGCAACCTGGCCTGATGTCATGTTTCATTTACATCGGACAGGATGACTGCTTGTCCTGCACGCACAAGCAAGTCGGCAGAGGCACGGAACTTTCTCCTTCCATTTATAACCGTTCTCCTTCTATTTATAATAACCAGTTTGTTAAAAGTTTTAGAGGATTCTTTCTCAACAACTCACTGAACAATCCAGCATTGTTTCAGCCAATTGACTATTGTTTTTTTCTTTCCAGTTTAAAACATTTTTGGTGGATGTTTTTGAGATCATTGCTCTCTTGCATGATCCAATTTCCACCATCTCTCCAAAAAAAAGTCACTTGTTTGTGGAGACACAGCCTTCTATCTGACTACAGAATATGTTAGCATACAGGCGTTGTTATGGTTGGCTCTGCAACAAGTCATCATCACCTCTGTCCTTGACAATTGATATGCAGTGTTCATACTGATATATGTTTGGTTTTCTTCAGACACATCTCCCTGTCTATTCTCTCAGTGAACCACAAGCATTGTCAAACTATGCCGTTTTGAAACAAATGTCTTAAGACAACCTTGCATACAAGCTCTTAAAATTTAACATGCATTATGTGCCACTATAATCGTTTCAGGGAAGTTTTCTTCTGGCCACCCTTCCAAACAAGAAATAATGTATTTGTTTAGTCCTTTTCTAATCGTTTATCATGCATGCTAACTGAGGACTGTATGCTCCAGACAGGCAAGTTGCCAATATTTCCGCTTTCATACAGGTGGTCACAATTGTATTTAATTAGTAGCATCTAGCTGCCCATTTCCTCCTTAAATCATGTGGAAGCAGTGAGGCTGTACGTAAGCATTTTCCACTGTTTAGAATAAATGTTTTCTGAGTGCATACTTGGGTTCAGTTTAATATGGTGGTCACTAGTGATTTACTCCAGTGTTCAACCAGACCCTACACACTGAAGAACAGCAAAGTTAAGCCACTTATTTTTCTCTTGAGCAGTAGAGTACAGGCTAAAAAGCCTCTAAATCTAAAATGGGTAAAAATAGTGTGAGACTTTCTGCAAGGTATTTTCAACAATGAATCCTCAATGGTAAATGGTTCAAATGGTAGTGATCTAACATGAAACAATTTAGACAATAACTACAATTACTGGGCAACTTTGCTCTATCTGACTCGTTTACGTCTTTTGTAAATCACAAATGATCATCATTTCCCTGTGGAAGTGTTTCAGGTTGTTGTACACATAGAGCTATACCTCTTTAGAAATCCGCCTTTTTCACATTTAGTGACTTTCACAAAGGAAACGATTACTTACTCCACAGGCTGTCAGAACATGTAAAGTGTATGACCCTGAAACCGCTGAGATGGCTCCGTTTTATTTAGATGAATTTGAATACATGTCAACAGGTTTTTCTTTACTATAAACACTTAATATCCAAGGGTTGAAATGAATGCACATATGCTTTTTGATCCATGTGAGAGGACCTTGGACTGTAGCTCCCTCAGCAAGGGATAATCTTATTTTGAATTTAATGGTCTCTCTCTCTGATGTTAAAAGTCAAACAAAATAGTTGAACCATCAAACAGTGAACACCTGTGTCAGACTCAAATTGCCAGTGAGACAACCTTGAGGTTTAAGTGCTGAATCATTCCTCCAACCCAATCTGGTTTGATTGAAAAGTGACAAAACAAGACTCCAAAAGTAAATCATGTCTTACTACTTTATCTAAAACCATTTTCTAGGGTCAGAACCTGTAGGACCTCACAGGCCTTCTTCTTTTAAACTCTTCTTTCTCCTCTCCAACTCTCGCTTCTAAAGTTAAACCAGACGTTTTGAACTTCATATTGTAATCCCGTTTGGCTCCAAAACATACCATATGACAGATTATGACACCTGATCAGCATGATTTAGAACATTATTTCCAGTTGCCATGTGTGAAAATTTTGTTTTATACCAAAACAATAGTTAGACATTCATCAATTTTCAGGATGCACTCAACCACAGATTGACCTGAAACACAGACCTTAAATTTTTTTTAATACCACATGCAACCTTTCTGGCTGTGCTCCCTTTGGTCTTTCACTAGTTCTAAAGTGGAAGGAGCAAAGAATGTTTTGAACTGCATCTTTATTCATTTGGTTGCAGAGGATAAAACACAGTCTGAACAAGTTGACCTCGCTGTCAATTGTTCTACATTTGCATCTGAAAGGGACTTTTATATAATTCAAGTGGACTGAAGAAGAAAGTAAGAGGGCACTTTAGCAACTATTGCCTTCCATCATTGTTCCTCGAGATATACGATTTCTGTTATTTAGTGTAATACATGAGCACCAGTACATTACTTTTAACAATTTCAGCAAATCCCTTTTGACACACACAATCCCTTTGTTTGTGTCCATGCACGTGCTTTTGTATAGCAGATTTCAGAGAAGCATCACCTGTCCTGCTTTGCGTGTAGCTATGGTAAAATGTAACACTTACTATGATGTACTCAAGAATTCAACAGTATTGCAAACTGTTGACAGCAACCACAGAACAGTTTTCTTCTTGGGTCTCCCGTCCCACTTTTTCTGTATGCGCTCATGAGTGTGGAAGCTGAGGGAAACGTTTACCTCAGCTTTACATTTAACAAAAAAAAAATAATCTAATCTGAATGTCGCCTCTGAGCTGGACTCATGGACAGCTGAACTACCGCTGCAGCAGGTAGTTCTACCTGAACTACCTGCATTTCCACCAGATGCGGAAATCCCCTTCTTCACAGACTAGCTGACTTCTGATTGGTTCAATTGGAGAAACGTTATTTACCTTTTTCATTAAAATCTTTGGCTTAAGAGGCGGTTGTAGTTACAGTGTAGGGTAAGAGTAGATTATGATGGGAATTTATTGATGCAGCATATTGAAATGACAGCCATAGAGAAAGTCTAGTGCTCCTCTGATTCTGAGATCTGGTCTTTGTCCTGCCCCCACAGCCAATGAACCAATCAACTGCTAACTCCAAACTGGCCTGGCCGAGATGGACCTTACCCCAGCTGGGCCTTTTCATTGGCTAATGCCCATTTTACGTCAGAGCGCAGCTATCAGTGGGTTACTGTCTCAGGAGCTAATATACATTATCAGACTACCAGACCAATAGAAATTTTTTGCGTCAGAACTCAAAAAGAATGGTTCTCCTTCAGTGTGGTATCTGTACAGGCGATGGTTAGATATCCTGATCGTATTCGTGGAGCTAAAATTCAGATTTCCAAACTCTGAAATGGAAAGCCTTGCTTGGATCAAAGCTTGTTCACAACNGTTACAGCCTTACGTTAGCTGAACAGATCAATGTGCAATGTGTACCGTATCTGACATACATTAAAGATTTTATTTTACCTGAAAAGGCTTTTACTAAACTGTAATCATGTTAGCCACGCTAGCACCGAGTACCGTGTACAAGTCCTAGGCACGTTCGACACCTCAAAACCATGAATGCCCGACTTACCCAGCCTTGCGAGAGCAATAGGCGTCAATGATCTTGTCCACAGCTATATTTATGCTGAGGGTGTGAGGATCTGCTGTTTTTCTCATCCACCGCTAGCTTTTCGATGTGACAATGTTGGAGGCATCGCGTGGCTAAAACACCTCAACTCGTCCAAAAAAGATGACATGAACTTGTTGGTTCCCCCGTCCATTGTCGTGGCTGATATTTTGTGAAAATCCGGCAGAAATGCTACACTAATCGACTCAGAAATACTCTGAAGAGAACAAAAAATACAGTATTTAGACATAGGGCTACGCAGATAATGTGAGACAAGCAGTAACATGACACTTTCGTGGGGCGTTTCTGGGCGGAGCTTGGTAAGGTCCATTAGAATCGCAGCTCTAGGGGTTCCAGGGAGCGGTGTGGTACCCAGGTCCATCTGTGCAGTGCAACAGGGGCTACAGATTACCTTATCTACCTCATAGAGCTTTAAAGCTCTGAGGTTATAAATGCTTGTATTTCAAAGCATAAATTCAGATCCAAACAGTTCTTTGAATCTCAGCGATGTCTTACAAGGAGCTTTAGTGTCATGAACTGTTAAATATATTGATTCATACTATATGAGCACGTAAATAAAAATTATTCCTATGCATGAAGGCTTGTGAGGTGTTACGCCATTAGAGGAACACACACAACATTAAATGTTAAACATGTTAAATTGAACACACAATTTCACAAAGAGCCAACAGAGGCCATTACATGCAACATCCTACAAAAAGCAGAGGCCCTGCTAAACCCTCCAGAATTGACTGCACTTGCAAAGGGGCTCCTAAGTGTGGAAGGAGAGATGGTTGAGGTAAGAATTTGTATTTTTCTTATAATTTTCCCAAGAGGACTTAAGTTCCTATAACTGTAGATCTAAACTAACTAGAGAATAGCAAAAGGCCCCATTAGAGAACAATATTTGAACTCTAAAAGTATTTTTCAGTTTGTTCCTGTTAGGATGGTGAGGTCGGGAAAGACAGATGAGCCAATATGTAACATGCAGCTGAAACAAGTATGATAATTTGTTTTATGTATATTTGGTCAAAGCTGCAGTTGTCAATTTTTATAAAAACAGATAAAGAAAAAGAAAATTAAGTTCCTAGTGCCAATTGCACTGTTGATCTAAATTGTGTATATGCTTGCACAGGCTTCCTTCCTTGCACAGGGTTGGGCGGATGTGAGCAGCATGTACACTAATGATTGGTATTAGTGTGGAGACCCTCCTGTGTATTTACACTGCCATGTATATTCTTGCACATGGAAAATATACACATCAACCGATGTTCACGTTGACATGAGTTGATGCGAGTTGATGCGTTGTGTGGAGAATTATCCCTTTCTGATGTATGAAGTTGAAGAAGAGTAAGTAGTAAAGCATGTGGCTATTTTTATTTTATATTTAGTGTTGATTTTGATTTTTTGGGTTTTTCTTTTTTTGTTCTTGTTTTTAGATGACAACATGTAAACTCAGAAACCCAATTATAAATATGGGTTTTTATTGTATTAACAGGGTACAAATGAGCAAAAATCAACAGCAGTGATAATCGACGTCATGGACACGGATGATCCAGAGAGTTATGAAATTCTGCTAGATAATGAAGAAACTTGCTTCATTTCTGCTTTTGTTTGGAAGCCGATGGATGCTGAGCTCGAGAAGGGAGTCATGGCAGATAGAAAATGAATGGAAAAAGAAATCCTGGACATAAGCAAACAGTAATTTTAATACAATTCAAACAAATATATATTCAGATCGTTCCATAGTAAGATCTTGCCTCAGAACCCCAGTGAGCTCATGTACCTCATAAATCACTATGCAAGAAGCACTATGATATTATAAATCCTTGTATCGCCAATAAAACCTTATAAGAATAAAAAACTAAATGCTTGTATCTCAAAACATCCGTTAAGACCAAAACTGTTATACGGAACTAAATATCATCTCACAATGATTTTTGCAAAGATTAATATCCAGCCCCTGTTTTTTCTTTTTTTTTCTTTTTCTATATTGGGCAACAACAGGAAGGAGAAAAATCTTTGACATCTACTTTTCTGGAAAGGATTTGGTCAAAGCTGTGCAGCCTGTGTGTTTGTTTATTTCTTGTGTTGTCCCGTTCCTGCGATGTCCCATCCCTCGTTCCCGGTCTGGTCCTTGTCGTGTTTCGTCCCAGTTGCTACCTAATCTTGTTCATACAAGATGAATCAAGATGAGATCACAGTCTTTGGGAAAAAATTTTCCGCTATTTCCAAAGAAAAAATGACCCGGATGGGGCGAATGCTGAACGTGAATGTGGAATGTCATTGACTAAATGTAATCTGCTGGGTTTCCTTAGAAACTGTTTAGATTACGTTGAATAATCCAGAATACTGTACTGTTCAATAACTTGAATCAATCTCAAGAAATATACATATGGCATCTCTGAAAGCACAGCAAATATGATGGTTCCCCACAAGCCTCCTGTCAAATATGACCAAGGTGGTTTTGGAGAGAAGCCAAAATCATTAAAAGATTATGAGAATGTTGCAGAAAACAAAATAAGCACCAATTTTGAGGCTGGAGAAATTAACGTGAATAGTACAACAAATAATTGTCCTGACGTGTCAAACGATGTAAACTTTCACTGCCAAAAGAAAAAGGAATTTTATGGGATAAAATGTTTGCCAATATTATTTTTCGTTAGTCTGGCATACAGGCAGCACGTGAAGACGTGGTGCTGTTTGTACGCAGGAG
>CAEGAF010055859.1:0-14298 GCA_903067075.1 Micropoecilia bifurca | reverse complement strand
CAATTTAGACAGACCAATTAACCTGACAGTCATGTTTTTGGGCTGTGGGAGGAAACCGGAGTACCCAGAGAAAACCCACGCATGCACAGGGAGAACATGCAAACTCCATGCAGAAAGGCCGGGGATCGAACCCAGAACCTTCTTACTGCAAGGCAACAGCTCTACCAACTGCGCCACTGTGAAGCCACCTGTTGGTCAGTTTTTGTTCATATTCTAACAATCAAAAACACAAGATGGCTTAGGAGCATATTACCGAATATCTGTCTTCTCCTGAAAACAGAGGAGAAATTGCTCTATGCTCTATTGCTCTAAAGTTTACACCTACTGCGAAACGACACTGGATTACATCAACTACATTGCCTGCAGGGGTCAGAGGTCGACCCCCGACTGCAAAGTCTGGAAGGACAACCCAGACTGCGACAACTTGCTTCAAAAGAGGAGTTTCTACATCAGACATCGGACGAGAGGACGACAGGAGGCGACACTGTGCAGGGCCATAGTGCCTGGAAGTTATGGTTCAAGTGTTGGTAGACTGGTACTTCCTGTGTGGAATTGGAGCTTACATGGTTTTGCCACGCTATTGGGGAGGACTGTGTGCTGTGGTCCCCCTAATCAGCCTGATTGCATTCATCAGGAAAGGACAACACGTTTTAGCTGCCTGCTCCAAGCGTACAGTTATGCCAGAGGTCAAACACAACAAACACTGGAGTTCCTTGGGAATTTAAGATCTGGAACGGCGGAGAAAAGTTCATGAACTATTTCTGACACCCTACATGAGCTGGAGGAGCTCAAACGCTACGCGGAAGGAGCAACACAAGGATCATCTTCTTTTGATTTGCTTTCTTGGCTCACTTCCGGGCCACGGTGGAATTTACTGTTGAAGATTATCACACCAATTCTGACTGTGTTGATTCCTTTTTGCCTGTTCACAGGCTGCATCATTCCATGCCTTCGACGTTTGGTTCTTAAGACATTTCATGCTGCTTTTGTCAGCTATGAGTTGGTGAAAATAACCTATGACAAACATAAAAACGACTTGTTTCATGATGATGACGTTCTGTAATCAATAAAAGATTAATTCATCTGCTGAATGATTCCCACACTGACAATGTGAAAACAAATGGTGTTCATAATGAGAAGACTCCATTTCATCTTGCATGGCCTTTAAATAAAGATTACACACATGGTAAAATGTTAAAAAGGGGGGAATGTTAGATTTTTTGGTATCATTTTTGTCATTACTTTAGTTCATATTCAGTCTAATATTAATTGATAGTTAATCAACATTCAGTCTAATCTGAATCAGTAAATGACGTGCGAATACTTTTTGATTGCTGTGTAGAATATCTGTGTTCTTGAAAACTGATTGTTCCCTTCAGAGTTTGAAAGAGCTGGATGACCTGTGTGTTAGACAGAGCCAGCCAGCCTGTCGCCTTTTTTATTGTTAATCTTTTCTGACTTTTGTTATTCCAAATAAAAGTCCTGCTTGAGCAGAGAGAGGGCAGAAGCTCTGTTACCGACTCGGAGGAGTAGTTTACCGAGTCTCCTCCTTCTGCAGAAGTTTGGTCACAAAATTCATGTACGTTGTCTGTGGTTCTTTTAAATGAAGGTTCGAGGAAAAATACCTATCAGTTGGTTTCTTAAAAGTTTATTTTCAGCTACATTAATAACCTGTATGCCTGTATGAAATATCTATTTACATAGGATAATGTTTATGATACATAAAAGATTAAAAAAATACATTGGGTCTTATGTAGAACTTAGAAAGATTTCTAACTGAATGACACTATAGCACAGTCTTAATAGTTGCTTTAACTCAAAAGGTATCTTACCTTTGATCTTCACTTGGTTGGACATGCAAGTAGGACAGGGCAGCAGGGTAAACTCCTCAGCTTGGTGCATTGAGTAGTCTGTGCTGGCCACAACCACTTGATCACCAGTCCTCCAACCTACCACCTCATCACTAAGCTCCAAGATGGTGTTGTCTGTTAACATATCGATTGAGAGAAAGGCCTGTGGACGAACTACAAAGTGGATAAAGAAAAGTAAGAGTCACACTCTTGGATTCAAAAAGATTTGGTGTCAATCTATTTTCTAGAACAGTGTTTCCCAACCCTGGTCCTCAAGGCACACTGACCTGCATGTTTAGATGTTTCCCTGCTTCAACGCACCCCATTCAGATGATTGCAATCCAGCAAAACCCTGTCAATCAGCCATCAATTTGAATCATGTGTGCTGAAGCAGGGGAACATCTAAAACATGCAGGTCAGTGTGCCTTGAGGACCAGGGTTGGGAAACACTGTATTAGAGTAACACATAACTGCACATATCTGACAACATGGTCCACAGTTTGACATGAGCTGTTTTGGCATTTTTCTTGTGGCCTTTCAACGTAGGAAGCAGAACATGAACCAACAGAAGAAGGCCCGTTTTTTCCAGCCTGGAAGGAAAAACAGGAAATATAGCAGAAACATTAGGATAATAAATAAATATTTTAAAAATAAGTGTGAACAAAACTAACCAGACCCACCTTTGTGTGTGTCACCATCATATTCATTCAAATTACTCTGCCCACCTGGTTTTGCCTGGAGAGAATTTTTCACCACCTACAATATAAAGCATAAAAAAGTCAGAAATAATTACCATGAACACAACTCGGACATTAAGTGTTCAAAATACCAGAGTCAAATGGCTTAATTGCCTCCTCATTGTGTAGATACAAAGTCCTGCTAATCACCTAATTATTCCATTCATCTGTGGTGCAGCAGCGGCACATGTAAATGTTGCAGGACAGCGGCCCTCCAGAACTGGACTTTGACACATGGGTTAGGGTCTACAGCCAAAAACTTAAAGAAAATGACCCCGCAGCTAAATAATGCTAACTCAAATGACCTCCAGATTTTTCTGACAGTTTTAATGTTTGGTTAATCACCCGACACCTCATGCTACCTGTTTGGCTATCTTTAGCTGCTAACAAAATTAATAAACAGTCGTATATACCTGATTTCCAAACTAATAAACATAAGTTAAGTGAACTAAGTATATGACTCAATACTCTTGCGCAAACAGAAAATTAATGCATCTGTAACAGGTGTCACTCCCTCCACATAAAAGGGAAGCTGGAAGGTGGTGGCCAAGTGTCAATTTCTTGTGTGTGTGACCAGGTGTGTGTTGGGCCCACGCATTCCACTGTTTGCTGTCTGTGGTAAAGTTTGGAGAAAAATTGTTTTAAATTGATCTCACGTCTGTGCTGATGTGGTGGTTTCATACAGGGCCATATTTTTAATAATGTTTTGGCGGTAGCATCACCTGGGCGTGTGGCTATTCAACGCCGCAGGTAGGCTTTATACATTTGTCTCTTAACAAGATTGAATTGTATGTTTTTTTATACAACAGGAGCCTCATGCATAAAGCCTGCGTGCGCATAAAAAATTTATACAGTCCCATATTTTCTACAAAAGTCGGCATGTATAAAAATTTACTTTACGTCAAGGTTTGCGTAAATATTCACACACTTTTTCCCTGGCGTGAAAATGTGCGGCAGCTACACAAACTTATTCTGTGAACAATATCAAACCACAAAGCGTCAAAACTCACTTAAATACACTAAAATCTGATTACATTCAGGGATATTTAGACCAAAAAGCAATAAACTGCATTTATTCTCAGACAATAACATAACACTCAGACAAAATAAAGAAAATAAAAGAACTACATTCTACAACTTTATGGTTTTGAATTCCCCAGAGGACTGAACATTGAAACTGGAGGCCTGGAAATCAGACCTGGGAGTAAACTTGTCACAAGAGGATTGGCAGTCTGTCTGTACAAGGGCTCAGAAACAGTTAACTCTCGCTAAAGGTTACTGCAGTGCAAATGGTTAATGCGAATCTATATTACACCAGTCAATTTAAATCAGTACACTTCTAATATACCAGACATATGCACAAAATGTTTAGCAGAAAAAGGGTCTTTGTTTCATTGTATCTGGGAATGTAGAGAAATTTAAAATTTTGGAAAGCAATAAAAGAAACTGTAGAACATCTTGTCTCAAAAGACATAGTACTAGATCCGATTATTCTAATTTTGGGTCTGTATCCAAAAAATTCTTTGTTTACCAAAATGTAAACAACTGTTGATATGTGTCTACTAGAAGCTAAAGAAGTGATACCACTATTCTGGAAGAGAACAACAGGACCAGGTATCAAACAATGGACCAGACACATCCTGAAGACTTTACCTCTGGAACAGCCACTGCAGAGAAGGGGGGCGGAGCTCCGTGCCCCCAAGTGCCCTTTTGGTAAATTATTTGTTATTTTTTTGGCATTATTTTCTAAGCCCTCTTCTGACACATAATAACATGTAATAAAATTATTAAGCCCCCCTGTCACCTTTGATTGTATATCTCACAACTTTGTAATTTATCATTGTTTATTTAACTCTGACAGTTGAGTGGTTTTGTTAATATTCTGTGCCATTTTTTTGAGCACCTGCCCCTTTAGTGGTCTCTGCACACCCCTGCACTGGAACGCATAACATATCTTCAAAAAGGGAAAAGCAAATTATCTGAAAGCATTTGGAGACCCATCCTGAATTTTGTTGAAGGTGTGGACTTGTCCAAGAAGCCAACTAAATACAAGATTAATGTCGGACCATAATGTTAAACAAGGGAGCCTCAGCAGTGGAATATTATCTCCTGTATACTTAAAGGAATTTATGCAGATGCGTATCTAAGAGGGGGTTTGTTGGTCTTGTTGACTGTGTTGGTTATATGGGAGATATATTTGTAAAAAATACAATAAAAATATTGATGGAAAAAAATGAAAAAAATAAATGTGAAAACCTCGCTCGAATGTACTTTTTCTCAGTTTTTGTGTCATAAAGATGTATTGGTCTGTGAGCCGAAGCGCATGAAATGCATCTGCGGGGTCATTTAATTCTCACTAAAAAGAAAACAGGGTTGGATCAGCAGATTAACTCAAACCTGCAGATTAAAAATAATCAACAGGTTTGATCATTTTTAAGGTGATGCAATCACACGTATATAGTAGCTGCGCAAAGGTGAGCCGTAAATCAATCAATCAATCAGATTTTATTTGTATAGCACATTTCAGCAGCAAGGCATTTCAAAGTGCTTTACATAATTACAATAAAAACAGCATGTGACATTAAATAAACAGTGAGAGGGAAACAGAGCGGAGCTTTGGCTCTGGTGGAGAACATCACCAACTCATCATCCTGGATCTCTGAGCTAAACTTAAAGGAGGAGCCGAGTGATACCGGTACCGGTAACGGTACTGCAGTCATTCTTCAGTCCAGCCACCCGCTTTGTGAATGAGCCTTATGGACATAAAGCATCTTTATTTTGTAAATGTACAACTTATACACATGATTGTATTTAGACATTCTCCACTCAAGAGGATCCTCTGACTCTCTGTGTCTTTAAATCCCGGCTGAACGCGTTCCTGTTCAGACAGGCTTTTGCACAACCTCTTTTATTTTTTTAATTTGGATTTTTTTTCTTTAAAATGTATTTTTATTTTTGTGAGGTGACATTATGTGCCCTCAAATCACCTTTTAAATAAAATATCTAATTCTTCTTATTATAAATACTTATACTGCTTCAAACAAGGACGTTGTCATGGTTACTGCTTCACGTGGTGGTAGACTTCTGGGTATTTTTACTAATTTACATGTGTATTTGTGGGTAGTGACAGGGCAGACCAGCAGCTGCTCTATTTCCCGAAAATTAGGATTTATAAAAGAAAGGTGCGCAGCCACGTGCGTGCGCACGGTTTTATGCATCCCATCTTTTTTGTCCACCGCACTTTTCAAAATGTTTCCGTACTCCAAGTTTTAGTGGGAAAACTGCACACTCTTTTATGCATAAGGGCCCAGATCTGTAAATCAAGGTTGACTTTAGAGTTGGTGTGTGGTAAACCAGAGATTACTGGTATGCAATGCTGGCATGCAGTGTTTTAATGTCTTTTAGATTGATTTGATTAAAGTGATTTAATACGCATTTAGTAATTCTTGTATTTTTGTTTTTACACTATATCACTGCTTCCTTCTGTCCTTTTAGAGTTTGATTTTCCTTTTTGTTAGTCTGCCCAGTTTTGGATTATTTGTCTCCACTTAGGGCGGTTTAACACCATTTATTTTGTTTGTTTTGTCCTTTCTTGTCCTTGGGTCACTTCCCGGAAATACACACTTTCCATGTCGCTGTTAATCTTAAATATCTGTCATCCAATCCTGTTGTGTGATTTTAAGTTTGAATTGCATGATCATTTTGCAGTGAATCCAGTGCTTCTTACGTTTGCAGTAAACAATGTAGTGTTTTATGCAGGTTTGTCCGCCTGAAGTGGTGTTTAAATGTGGGTCGAAAATTATTGGATTGACAACGAATGGATAAAGTTAACGGGAAACCCTTTAATTTGTTAAATAAACCCTTTTATTTGTGTAACAATACATAACGTTAATTAACTTTATTCTGGCTGTTGCTTATTGCACTTTAGCTTGCAGAGACATAACACATCCATAAAAAAAGAGTAAAAAATATGATAATCTTAACATGGAACTTACCTTGTTATGATAAGCTCCAGGCAAGACGCCGTTCTGCTGTCACTGCTCCTCAGGCAAACATGTGATGTCACAGATATGTTCCAACTATGGGAGGATCTGTCTGGTGTTGATTCGTAAATCAACACCAGACAGAATTTCTTTTATGTAACTCTTTGGAATAACACAAACTCTTTAGGGAAACTAACACTCGTGTTGTTGAATTCACACTGTATTTTTTAACATACAACACCAACATTGGAAAACTAACACTTTTGAATTTGCTGTGTAGTAAAACTCTCTATAAGTAAAACTAATATGTAGCTGCAAACTATACATTTAGTTAGCAAACTAAATATTTATACTGGTTTGCACAGTTACTAGCGATGTTCCCTTCCAGTTGTGTAGATTTTGAGTGAATTTGAAAGACCTCACAAAAAACAAATTGCAAATTAAACAGGTTTCCAGTGAACCAACACACTATGCAAAACATAATCCCATCAGATGATGACATTCCACATGGCGGTAATGAATAAGACACAGAGTCTGTAAGCCAGCATTGAGCAAACATCTCAGTTTGGACTTTTTCCTAGATTCTTGTAGGAAACACAGGAAAAGCCAAAAAGCACCTCAAAAGAGTGTAAAAACATATGGAGTTTGCAAACTTTATGGCTTCCATTCTCCAGGACTAACAATGTTTAGATGAAAATCCTTGGTGATAACCTCCTATAGGTCTAGTGAACATTTAGAGACTGCTGTAGTAAAACAGCTCCTGGATTCATCTTTGTGTTTCTTTCAAGAATAGGGCTAAAACAAACATAATCTGTCTCCATTTCTCTGTCAGTGTGAATCTCTCCACCCTCTGGGCTACTGTTCACCTTCGGTCCTCTTCCGTCACACTGTTCTTTCCAACAACGTTTTTGTCTTAGTGTGTAACTTGTTTTTGAGTAGAGGCTGTCACCCAGATATTCAGGTCAGTGAAACTGAGCTCATATTTCAGCCACGCCACAAAACATCACTTCTTTTGGCTCCAATTTCTAAACATACAAAATCCCCTTTTTATTGCAAATGCAACACCAAACAGTAAATCTCCATTTGATGGTACACTAGTAGATTATAAGAAGGCCTTATCTTCATGGTAAACTGATGTAAATTTCCACTGCTGTGGAAGTGATGAAGCACACTCCTTCTTCTCACACAAAAGGCATCCCGATAGTAAATCCTCACCCACACAATGGAAATAATCAAATTACTTCACGCAGAGCTCCTTCACAGTCTGGGATTAAGACAAAATAATATCTGCTGTTGCAGCAGCACAGTCATTGTGTAAGCCAAAGTCTTCTGTTTTGCTTCTCCAGAATTCAGACTGCATTAAAGTGTGCAGGGTAAATGTTGTCACCCAGAAGATTTGCTCTAAAGGAGAGAAGCCTGAGCGCTGCTGAAAGCAACAAGGTTTGCTGACCATGACAGGTTGAGGCAGCTGTCAGTAAAAAAGAACTTGCTTTAAATCTTAATGTTCTAAGGACAAACTACCACCCCAAATACTGTCTTAATCTCATGATGCTCATACAGATAAAGAAAATGCATATGAAAAAACTGATTTAATAAGGTCATTCATTCAGTTATTCACATATCTTGTTTGAAAAGTTAACATTTTAACCCAAACCCAGTGAGACAGAAAATGTCCTTTTTGTTTAAAAATGTTGCCTTTTATAAGCAATCACAGTAGAGATGGAAACAAGGGAGAGAGTGAAGTCTGACCTTACAGCCTGTAGCTTAACAAACTTTATTTTAAAACAATACAACAAAAAGTGAGATAATCCAAACTGAAGGCATTTTGTATAGGACCAGGTTTAGTCATCCTTTAATGAGTCAGTCTGTGTTCATACGGAATCAAGAAAGGACATGAAGATTTTCTGTGTTGATTTTGTGACAATGGATCAGAAGTTAAATTTACAAACCAAAAGATCATTAGTATGAGAAAAACATCCTAAAAAAATTCCCAATTGTAAAGTAAATATTTATCTATTAGGTTATGAGCAGTAAATATCTCCTCTGCAACAGGAAGATCTGTTGAAACATATTATTGTGCCATTTGAAAACAACTAAAGGCACCAAATATGTTATAAATGTTCATACACATGATTTTTGCTACAGCTTGAAATCTCTTTTGCTTTCATTAGACAGACATAGACTTAAAAGTCTAATCATTTGCACAAAAAGGCAAAATCAAAAATATCCCACTAAGCAATTGATCTGATTTTCAACATTGAGGCTACACTCACACCTCATCTACATAATAGTCAACATAATGCTGATGCATTTCTTAGATGTTTAGACCAGGTTTTCCTACCATGGTCCACAAGGCGCTATGCCCTATAGATGTTTCTCTGTTTCAGCATGACTGATTTTAATTGATGCCAGATTAAGAGGCAGAAGATTAAGTGTGCTAAAGAAGGGAAACTAAATATAATTAAAGCCGCAAGTGGCGTTGGGAAGTGGCGAAGCGCGCCGAAGGCCTATTGGTGACTGCGGCGGTTTCAGCACCGCCACATTCTCAGCACTGCAGATGCTCTCGCGCAGTTCCCACAGCTGTCCGCTAGGAAACATACACCTACATCTTCCGCAGAGCTCCCTGACGACGCACAAGGGTAGTCGATCTGAATTGCAATTTCTAGCCATTGGGCTCTTTAGAGGCTAACAAAAGTCCAGTCTACAAGTTTACTGCAAATAGGATGATGCATGTATGATTTAGAGCAGTCTTTCTTTCAACAAAAAGAAAGACTGCTCTAAATGCTCTAACTGCTACTTCAAACAGGGGCTTACTGTTGGAAGGGGGCGGGGCTAAACTGATGTCACCAATTGACTATTTCAATGTGATTGCGAGAATCTGTTTTCTGTGTATTTATTTTGAGGATTTTTTTTGTGTTTAGTTCTGTTTAGTTCTAGCTTCTTTGACTCTTTGAGCTGCATTGAAAATCCTTCATCCGCACTTTAACCTGGGTCCAGCCTGCGTTCACCCTCACCTACCGCATAATTCATGACAGTAATAAGTTCTGGTCTGTGATGAAACAAATTAAGTTTGATGCAGCTGTGAGCATATATGGGGAAGTTATTCCATCTTGATGTTTCATGGAGAATGCCAGATATGAGGCTTAGCCACGCCCACATGCTTTGAAATAGAAAATATTTTTTGATAACTTTTGACCCTCAATGCCTCAAGACTGTGCTGTCTGAGTTTTAAGCCTGGATCTCAAAAGCTCTAGAATGAGTTCGCTCAGATACGACATCGATAAAATGGACAAAATGGTGGCTTTGATTTAACATGGTGGACTTCCTGTTGGGTTTAGAGCATGGCTCCAAGAGACTTTTTTTTGTAGGTTGTGACAACATACACGTGTACCAAGTTTCAGAAGTCTAGGATAAAGCATGGCTAGGAGCTGATTTTAAAAAAAAATATTCTAGGGGGCGCTGTGGAGGAATTAGGCCACCAACTATTGTCCTGGATTCCTGTCGAGGGGTGGACAAGGATCATCTCTGTGTTTGGTGAACATATATGAAAAATCAATTTTATTAACTTTTAAAGCCCTATGACATTACTGCATTCTGACCAAAAATGAAGCCGATTGGTTAAAAATTCAAGGAGGAGTTAGTTAAAGTTTGACATGAGTAAAAGTGAAAAACGGCCAAAATTCGACCTTTGACCCAAAATGGCCGCCTCCCTGTGCATTTTAAAGGGTACCTCCAGGAGACTTTTTTTCTTGATTTGGGGAGATCTTCCTACGTACCGAGTTTCAGCTACGACCTACGGTTTCCCCCAACTTAAGGGGAGCTGTAGAGCAGTCTGGCCACGCCCACTTGCGATTCCACCGGCAAAAATGACAAAAATCCCAAATTTTTTGTCAAGGGACAATTTTGGGTCAAGTTTGGTGAGTTTTTGAATATGTTAAAGGACCCAAGCAGTCACTTTTAGTGACGGAAGAAAAAATAAATAAATCTTACGAATACAATAGGTCTTCGCCAGCGCTTCGCTGCTCGGCTCTAAAAAATGCATTGTGGTGTGCCTTGAGGACCAGGGCAAGGAAACAGGTTTAGACCAAGAAAACCTGCCTGGTTTAAAAATGCTATAAGCTTAGATTTTATAAATCATACAAAAATGCTAAAAAACCTAAATTATAACTAAATAGCAGTTGCATGTGGATCACTATGAATGAATTTAATCCATTTTCTAGTTGGGGTATTGTGGTACAGACATACAGACTATGTTTTTTTATTTCATACCTAAAACAGTATAAAAATAAAATATATAATGTAGTGGTAAATGGAAACAACTTGCAACTTGATCCAAACATCTTTCTAAGTTTTCCTTACAGGTTAACATTTACTTCTTCTTTTAATTAATGCAGTTAGATTTTTTAAAAAGTCAGAATAAAATGTAATTTCCATGTAAACAGAAAAGTAAAAGTGTTAAGTCAAGTTTTGACAGGGTCAAATGGCCTCATGGATTTTCAGAAGGTTGAGTCCTTAAAAATCAACCCAATCTAAAGATATAGTAGTTTTATAGTACTTTTATTAAAAAAATATTTTTTCACTTATTTGTTGAAACTGTTACTACATTGTGAGAGTAATGTAGCTCAGAAAATTAGCTCCTCTTTCTTCTCCATTGCTTAGAGTGCTAACTAGAAACAGCCAATCAGATCCAGGAGGAAGATCTTAGCACCGTCAATATGCATGTGTACACACTGCTCAACCCCCACAATTGACCTTTTGCTCTCTGTTATGCTACAGCTTAATTCCTGGCAGAGTCTTTCAAGAATGCTAAGGCTAGTTAGCATGGACACCAATAATGGCAGAGTTTTCCTGGAATGTTAAATTGCTTCTCTGCCATTAAACCATTTAGCAGCGTGTACACAAGGTTGACACTAAACCTGGCTTTGATTGGGTGTTTTTGAATGGGACTTCACACAGCAAAAGTAGTAATGGGTGGAGGAGGAGCTCTATCTTTTCACATATTATTTGTCTCATATTAACCAATATGTAAAAGACATGTATATCTTAAAGTTACATATTGTAGTTTTAACCGAGAGGGACAACAAATAACTGGGTTCAGTAGCTATTAATGGTTTTTATGTTGATGTTTTAGTACCAGCATTCACCAAGATTGGTGCTTCAAGATATTGTCAACTCATAAAACAACCTTGAAAGCTCAACCTTATGCAGCAAAACTGCACTCCAAATTTACTGGCAAATATCGTTTACTACACTAGTCACAATGCTCCCACCATTGACCTCTTCAGCCATAAGGACCAAAGTGACAGACGTCCTTTCTCTGTCCTCTGAGCCCTATGGCCCAAACTAACATCCTCTCAACAACTTTGGCCCTTGTGAGTGGTGTCACACTGAGAATAACAGTTTGCTCCAAGGGGCTGCTATCACGCTAACAATAGATGCTTGCCCTTTGGCAGAAGCTATAATGCTAACGAGGTATCTGTCTGTCAGCATTAACTCTGGCCTGCTGGGACGACAGGCTGGTCCGTCATCAGAGGGAATCAGGCAGCAAAGGGGTTGACAGATGCTGTCAGCCTCAGGACGTGTTTGTAGTTATTTGTATTTAGGGTCAGAAACATCCCCATGATGGAGTCCAGATGTAAAACATGGAGGGAACTGATGAAGTGATTTCCTCCTTATGTCAAAATGACACAAACAGTCGCCTGTGTGAAATCAATAAGCTCTACTTTTGTTTGGTTTCTCCATTCTAGTTTCTGGCAACTACATATTTCTTTTGAGTATTGTAGTGAAAAAGTAGGTACAGATTTATCAACAAAAAACAATGAATGAAAACAAAAAATAACCTACGCAGAAAGCGGTTTCATAAAGTTGCAGTTTAAAAGCCTTTATGCCATTCCTGCAGTTCAAAATCAGTTTTGTTAGATCCCAAAGAGAGGGCTGGAAAGAATTTTTTCTGGCAGGTTGGATCATAGAGTAACACAGTAATGCCCCTCTCCTACCTATTGCTGCTGAATTCTGGTCAGCTACCTGCAGATTAGGTTTGGACAGAATATTCTAGCTTTTACTTGTTGTTTCTTACTAAAATGGTGAACAAAACTAACTCAATTAATTGTCTAATAAAGAAAAGAGACATACACCTTCCTAAATTCTACCCATAAACAATAAACATGTATTTCTTCCAGTATTTCAGACCCATCTGTCCTGACTGCTTATACATTACAACTGGACAATAAATTAATAATAATGTATATCATGATGAACACGTGATCAAAATCAGCAGATAATATGTCTGACAGAAAATTAAATATTCAAAATATACACTGCACAGCATTCTTGGGGATGAAAGCAGAGGAAAGACTTTAGCAGCTCAATTTCTCATAGCCAGCAAAGCAAGGTGGTGTGGCAACAACTAACTCATTCTCTTCAGCTGACTCACACTTTGGTTGCCTTGTAACTCACTCACTCTTTGGTTGCCTAGTAACTCACTCGATATTTGGTTGCAACAAGTGCAGCAGCAGTTTAAGGATTTGCCACCATGCCTCATAAATACTTAAAAATAAACAAACAATGGTGTGGAGTGGAAACTGCAGCTAAAACAGGAAACGCCATGCCATCAGTTTGGCAGTGTTTCAGATATTCAAAACAAAAAAGGAATCAATAAATATCAATATGGACTGATCTGAAAGGCGATATATCATGATATGTTTTTCAACCATATCGTTCAGCCCTAATTGATGTCCTCTAATATCAACAAGCTCTCAACAAGGGCACTTATCATTGCACCCTGACAACCAAGCCGACCTCGCTTCACACTAAATGAAGCTCCTTCAATCAGACATCCTGCTTACTATCACCTGAGGCTTTTAGAAAAAGCTTTATTTGAAGACAGCCCAAAGACGACAACGAGGATGAGCACTGTGGGAGGCACAGCTGCGACCATGTCTACTAGCAGAATTGTTTATTGTTCTGACAGATCCATCCATCCATCAATTTAATTAGTATGCAACAAGTGAGTTGAATATTTTCAAATATTTCTATTAACTCAAGGTTTTCATCGTCTTTATCATCCTCCAGAGCTTCCATTCATGCTGACCTACAGCTTGAGTGTTTTACGTTTATCTTCCAAACAGACAGGGCGGCCCTGGAAAAACCAAACCAACGACCAGGTCAATGTTTCAGCATGTCGTTCCACATTTCCATCACTCAGCCAACAAATATTTCACTGTCGCTTCCCTGGAATGACAACCAGTCGAGTCAGAAACAGAATGAGCTCCAAGTCAGTGTGCAAACACTTCATACTGATATTTGTATTCACTGTTTGTCTTATATGAAGTGATGCTCAGTGGGAGAGACTGAGCTCAAAGTCTGGGGAAAATCCTACCCTGGAAAAGTAAAATAGCATCACAGATAAATGGAAATTTCTATGAGCTAAAGCGTTTTTATTAGACGTGTGCCGATCGATCGGTCACCGATCATAATCGGCCGATTTCCATGGAATCGGTGATGATCGGGATCGGCCGATCATTGGCTCTGTTACTGATCCCGATCACCTGCATCTCATTTCCCAGCCTGTCTGTCCAGCTGGTCTCGTCTTTCCTTCAATCTGCGCAAACGCGCAGCAACAAATGCTAAGCGATGTGTAACTATAACGCACTGAGTGAATGAGGAGGTTTGCGTGTTGCAGCGGAAAATTAAAGCAGGTCAAAATGCGTCAACACCACGAAGCTAATA
>CAEGAF010055854.1:0-18801 GCA_903067075.1 Micropoecilia bifurca | reverse complement strand
TATATATCAAGAAAAAACACCCATGAATACTTTAGAGCTTTAGGTGAATCCGTGCATGAGGGGGTCCACTGAAACGCAAAGACATGATGGCAAGTGACCAAACTCCCATCGATTCTTGGCACATCTGTCTTGAGATGATTTGACATCTAGAATGCTACTAAGATAGTCATTTATTCCTCAACAACTTAATTTCTCATTTACAGGGTGGATATTGTGATCAGTCGTTGACCGTACTTGTCTGTCATCAGCTTTCATTTATCTGAATGTGTGTCTGTCCCTCTAGGTGAAGAGGAACAAGGCTCCATGCCAGAGGTGTCCTACTACTCCTATGAATACGACTCTGATCCTTTCCTTGCTGACGGAGAGGGAGGGGACCATTTTGACATACCAGACGGTGGGGGAGGTGTGCAGCATAAAGTGTCCGTACAAGCAAATACCCAGCTACCCACAATAGACACAAAGAGCACCCCTGAGCGATGGTATGTGCGTCTCTCAATTAGATATTCCTCCAGTTGTTTTGACCGGAACTACCTGCTCAATTTTTTTGAGATACTCTTGTAACAAAGTCGTTTCTCTCCTTTTCTTTGTCGTCCACAGAAATACACAGAGGGAAGCCATACACCCACCTTAAAATTGTACCATATTTTGTGAATATATGCTTGTGAATGGAAGGAAAATGGAGACTATGCAGACTGGCTTTTACAGAAAGTCGGTGTGGTCTGGGAACTGAGTTTATGTTGCGAGTTGAATGGAGTCAGAGTGGATGTTTTTATCATGTGTGTCTGTTTTTGTGTGCGGTAGGATGTGAATGAGAACAATTTAAAACTAGAATCCTCCAGAGCTTTTTTACTCATCAATAGTCAGCGTAGAATCTGTATCCAGTGTGCTGCGTTTATAATCACTAGTTTGTAATTACACTCAATGTTAAGCAATATGTTTTATTATATTTTCTATCCGTGGTATTTATTTGTAGCTAGAACTCCTTATTTCTATTTTAAAGTCATTACCTGCCCACACAGACTACTTTTTTTCCCCCCGCTGTGGTTCTTGATGTGCTTATTTAAACACTTTTTTGGGGGGCTTTAACGCCGAATAACTGAAAGGTCTGATTAAAATAATCGTGGCGGTATTCTGCTGGAAAAACACATATGCTAACCATATGCTTTACAGGAACATAAGCTGATGTTCTTTTTCATTGTAAGATTCTATCGTCTTCATTTTTTTAATTTGATGCACAGCTTTGAAGAGACAGGAAACATAAACTGGGAGCATAGGTCTTGTCAAACTACAGACTTTGAGGTTACTGGAACTTGTGAATGTCGCTGCATTTGGACTCTGCATCCGTCTCTGAAACTACTCAACCACCATCTCTCACCATTTACCTTACATGCCAGGAAAGCTGATTGTACAGATCATAAGCTATTTTGTTGTTCAACTAAAGGACGTTGAGGAAATTGATTGATGTAAATGTACCAAATTTGACCAAATGTAATCCTGATTCATATCAAATACTGTTTTTGAAACAAATGAGAATAAAATTTATACACAAACCAGGCTTTTGTTTCTAGGATGGAATTTATGGTGGATTTTCTTCAGGTCAAATATATAAACATCAGCAATTTCGCTTTAGCTTCTGCTGGTATTTTTGGTTGGATATTTGACTATGTGTTTTATCAGTACTGGAAGAGTGAATTGAAATTATTTGGTGTCTTTGCATGTGCTTGGCTTTAAAGCAGTCAAAAACGGAGCAAATTCAGAAGTTTTCATGTTATTTTGCTCTATTTCCTCCAAAAACAGTTTTGATTGAGTTGAAAAATAGCGAGATAGTTGTTTGTCTTTATTATTCCAACACCGGCCATAAAATAGTCCCTCAGTATCATGCCACTGAGGGACAAAGGTTTTGCTTATTGGTAGCAGTTGCCTGAACACAAAACCTTTCTTTTAATTTCTTGAGATTACCTAGAAATGTCGGTCTTTTCTTGGGACGTAGCTTTCTTTCCTGACCTGCACCGACTCAAAGTTTATGTTAAACATTTGAGCAACTAGAATTGGGTCTGTCAACTGTGGGACCTTACATAGACAGATGTGTGCCTTTCCAAATCAAGTCCAATCAACTGAATTTACCAGGTGGACTTCATTCAATTTGTAGAATAATCTGAAGGATGTGGAACAGCCTATTTTTTTTAGCTGCATAGCTGAGGCTGTGAATTGTTTAACTGATTTCTTCCACATTATCATAATGGGTTAGTTGTATGTAGAACAAGGGTCAGCAACCTTTATAATCGAAAGAACCATTTTTGCATTTGCATTTTCAAAATAAAACTTAGTTTTACAGTATCGTCCAAGAATAAAATATGCTTCTTCTGAATAATGATATTTGAAACCAATTGAAATAACTTGTTCAATTGGTGTCATTTTGCTGTAGAAAACAGAAAAACTGGTTAAATTTTTTTTTGTTTCTCTTCATTTCTACACTAGCTTCATATTTTTGGTTCAAATTGTGAAAAAGCTGCTGTAAATGAATTACAAGACAATGATGACCATACAGTTCTAACTGGAAGTGTGTACCTGAAAATATATGGATGTCCATCATATTTGTTTTCACATCACCAAAGCAACAGCTGAGAAGGGAGCTAGACCGTGTTAAAGTTTAATGTTTAGCGATTGCACTTGTCACTAGTCGGCCCTCTCTGTTACCTCGACCTCCAGCAGATTGCAGGTCAGACCTGTGTGTCTCTAATCACTACGATTAGATACAATAAAAAATAACTAGTGTGATGCAGATATTCAGCCACAATGAAGACAGTGCGACCAAACGATTATAAGAAGATAAACTCAGAGGCTGTTGGTTCAACCTCCAAAAGTGAAAGTCCGATATACCAGACAAACACTCTGCGGCTGCTGCATCAGTCGCATCCAAGCCTTCACGATTGATCAAAACATTTCTCGACAACAAGCCACCGCTGCAGGGGGGCTGACCGCAGTAAGCTACCCGAGGCAGTCTCTGTGGCAACTGCATGCATGGCTGAAGAGTGATGTTTCACGTCCAAGCTCCTATGGGCAGAGAGAGTGAAAAGAGGAAGGGGGGAGACGGGGATCTTGGTTCCACGCTTTGCAGGGGACAGCTAGCATTACATGAGGGTGAATCAGAGTGATGACATTGTTTCTAAGTACCAGCTCAGTGCACCTATAAATGTCCAACCCCTTATGGGACGGAGGCCATTCACCTGTCTGAGCTGCTTTGGATGAGTTATTGATACAAAAGAGGCAAGTTGGCAGACGGCTACAGTTTGAGCTACAGGGAGGAGTCTAGCGCTTTGTTGCCATTTTGATGTGCATTACTGGTGTCAGGTTTCCCCGATTGTTTCAGAGGAAACTAGGGATTGATCCTGAATGGTTGCTGAAAATTTCTCCATGTTGGCATAAGGCAGCGAGAACGATGCATCGCTGATGCTCCTCTGGTCCATGGCCTGCTTCACCTTTGGCTGACATGAGAATTTGACTTCAACGAGGTGCAAAACTCACTTTTCCGTCGTTTTTAAAAAATATTATTATTACTATTTCCCACCTCCATGCATTTTGACATGTTGTATGAATATCTTTGTAGTGCTGCAATTGTTTTTTAAATCCTGAAGGACTTTTAGCCCAATGGAGAAAAAATACCCAGCAATTGCAGGGAAAGAGAAAGGTGAGTGCATGACTGAAATAATAAATCTTAGTGCTGTTATTGATTTATCTAGCTTTATAGTGTGTGGACATATAAACACAATTAGCATTAAATCTTGCTGTCACTTTTGGTTACTTAACTGACATGAGCAAAGAGGGGATATACGTATATACTGTGCCGACCTGCCAGGACTCGCTCTGTTCTGAGAAAAAAATTATTGCTCAGGACTTAAGTTGATCAAATGGAAACTCTCTCCCTTTACAAAACTACAGTCCACAATAAATTACTATTGGTGGTTTTTATTTGTAGCTGTGTATTTAAACATTTGTGTTGTGAATGCAATAGAGTACAGCATATAGATTTTGTGAGGTTGTGTATGAGCAAATTCATCAGACACCTGTCTCCAGGACCAGGACCTGGGCGCTATGGACTGCCTCCCACCATTGGATTTATTGGCCACGACTTCACAAAACCAACCAGCCCGGCCTACTCTTTCCACCGCAGGATGAGTAATAACAGTGAGTGGCATTGGGATTACAGATGCTTTATGTCACAAAGCCTTTTAACCTGTTCCAACCAGAAACCTAAACGATTTTGGTTTTCAAAAATTTCATCCGAAAGAAAAGAAAAGAAAAGAAAGGGAAAAGGTATAATGATGTGGAGATGCTTTTAATTTCTTCCCACCGTCACATCACACTACATACAGTCAGATTGCGCTGGGTTCAAAAATGATCTGGTCACATATTGATAAAAAATAAGTGAAAACATCTAAATTAATATCAAAATGCTTCTTCATGTATTTATATTGAAACACCAACTCCAAAAGTGATTTCATCTTCCCAAGATGTATCCTTCACATCAGGTTATACTCCATTGTGTGGTGTAGTAATGGCTCTGTACCCCTAGGGGGAGATAGAACTTCATAGTTCTCTGTCTAAGCACGTCTGAAGGTTTTTACTTTATTGTTGCAGTGCTTTCTCTCGACTCCAGTCCAGGACCTCTGTACCATGTTGATGCAAAAATCACTCGCTTTGGAAAGGATGGCACACCTGCATATTCAATGTTGAGTAGAATGAAAACACAGAGTAAGTTTTTGATCACTCTTTATGGATGGATGTTAACTTTCATACGTTTTGTTCATCTATATTTCCTTTGGATCTTTCCAGAAACATTTGTTGCCTCTGAACTATATGAGCTACACTCTAGGCCTGTCACGATAACAAACTTTGATAGATGATAAATTGTCCCAGAACGTATTGCAATAAGCGATAATATTGTGGTTTTGAGAGCATTTCCAAGTAATATAATAGTAATTATGGCACAATAACACAAGAACACATGTTCAAGGATCAATATCATTTAAAGACTGGAACTGCAAGACATTTTAATCATCCAAAATAAGTAAAGAAAACAACAGAAACAACAAATACAATGAATTACAAAGTCTCTGTAAAGAAGATTATCTTTCAAAAAAGGGCTAGTCGAGACCAAAACACCAAACTGACGATCTTTCAATCTTTGGTAAAAAGAGAAAAAGCGATACATCAAGCAAATGACAATGAGTGTTTCTTATAATTTATCATACTGATTTAATGTCTATTGATTTAATGTCTATTGTGTCAGGCCTACTACGCTCCACCTTTATTATTTTGTATTTATATCTTCCTGTTCTCTGATCAGTAGAAGAGTTATTCAGCACACCTGGACCTGGTACCTACAGTCCTGAGAAAGCTCCACCCAGCAACCTGCAGCGCAGACCGCCCTCCTACACGATGGGCCGTCGCACCCGCTACCGCACCGTGGACCCGGTCCCGGCTCCCAACAAGTACAGCCTGCCTCCCCTCCTGGGCTCTCACATCCCAAACAAGAGAGCCAGCGCAAGTTACTCCATCCTGGGTACTTTCAGCACCGGGGGACCGTCAGAGGATTTAGCCAAGACTCCCGGACCCTGCCGATACAACAGTACGGACCCTAGTGTGTATCGGCCGCGGCAGCCTGCGTTCTCCATGTTGGGACGTCACGACGTGCCCAAAGACAAGACCAGAAAACCCGGTCCAGGGACGTATAACCCCGAGAACGTCACGGCTCACAAGACCAGAGCACCAGCGTACTCCATGGGCGTCAGACACTCAGAATTTGTCACGCCACTAGTGGTCGGGTTTTCTGACTAACAGAATCAAATGAACAAGTCTGGATTTTGAAAACAATAAAAGAAACAACACATTGCATTTAACATTTTATTTTGATCTTTAAGTAACAAGGTACTTGTTCGCAACATCTTAAACATTCAATAACAACGAATTTACATAACGCAAACAAAAGTTTAACAGGAAAAACTCCTAAAGTCGCTCAGTACATAAATGCATCTCGAAGAACAAGGAAAGACATTCAAAAATAAGTTTAAAGTGTACAACTGACAAGTAAACATTCCCCTTCATATTGTAGCATATACAAGGTTTTTATTCACAGTGAACACAAGCAGCTTGCCTCAATACAAGCAAAAAAATATATATGTTGGAATTCTGAAAGGAAAATGTAAAGTTCTCTACACAAATCATTAGAACGTTTTAGAGATATATATGTAGAAGAGAAGTGCAGCTCGATGATGCAAAGGAGCTTTACAGCTTGAAGATCGTTCCCATTCATTCCTTGGGAAGAGGCCTTCTGAAAAGGAGTATGTGTGGTTCTGAAAGTCAAAGCGAGAGAAGACAAGACAAATCCGATTATATAAAAGATTAAATAAGAACAGACTTGTGTGGTTTTGCTTTTACATAATTAACAATATGGTTCATTGTGCTCACAGGGAGTGATACAAAGTAGGGGATTGTGAACAATGAAGAAAAAAAGGAAAACACAGCCTAGTAGAAAAGTGTCCCAAACTCTATAAGACTCAGTAAAATATATTTTTAACTGTTTTTAGAAGAGACTATATGTATTTCATAACGAAAAAACATACTCTTTAAAATAAAAATAATGTTAATAATAATCAATTTCAGTTTTCAGAACATCGTGGACATTAAATTCTTGTAGTTAGATTTTTTAGATCTGTATAAATCATGAACTAAGCACTGGAGTTAGTTTTCAGTTCCTGGTAAAGGACTTCTGTGTCAATGTGTTATGATTTCTTAACTTCTGCTGCATAATATGTAATCTCATCGTGTTTAGATTAGGAACCCAAGATTGAAAGTTGTCTTGAGGTTATAAAAGCAGTGAAATAGACCCATGTTTATGGCTGTGAATCCATGTTTGGGTGATCAGATAGAATCTAGAAGACCAAAAATAGTAATTGTAAAAAAATGTTCAAATCAAATTGTGATGTGGCAAAACAAAGACAGAATTGCATTTACTTATAAATTGTTGAAGAATAAGGACATAATTTTTAGACATTTAGACTTATTTTTGGGAAAACTGGATAAGTAACCATGTCAAAGATTTTTTCATACTTTAGTTCTGGAAGTTTAATAAAAAAAAATAAAAGTAGCACTTTTTCATGACTGTGTAAAACGCTGTAAATCATAACGATTTTGTCCTCAAGTACATAAAAGCGAAGTCCTGCCTAATACGATAAGAGACATCCAGTAGTGAGTAGTTTATTCTGATCTACAGAGTAAACTAAACTGATGGAAATAAGAAATATTTCCAATCAGTAAATCCCTTCATGTTCTGGAAAGGTAACAAGAATCAAAGAGTATAATGTGTCTAATTTTCAGCCCTAAACTTTCAACTAAATTCACACATTCTTGTTTCCAAGTATGATTCTTCCTTAATTTTGAGTAAAAAAACTCTCATAGACAAACATTTTTAAAGTGGGCAAAATGTGGGAAGTATAATATATATATATAACCTTTTACACCCCCTTGTTAGCATATTGTCTTTTTGAAAAAAAAAAAAAAAAAAAAACCCTGATATCATCAAATGACGCTGGTCAGAGCTCAAAGAAATTCAGAAAACTGTGGCATCCAGGAAACGCCTCAATGATGCCCCTGTCTGTACAGACTTCAATCTTGGCTAAAGACAAAACAGTACTTCAGAACATAATAGAGCACTGAATACCTTCTGTCTTTGTGAAATGATAGGTTGAATGTTAATTTGATTTTAATTTGATTAAAATTATCACAGTAAGATCTCAGGTTTGCTCAGAAATCCATTTAAGAAAATTCCAGTTTATGTTCTTATATAGAAATGCGACTGTAGAAATTTAGAACACTATTCGAGCAACAAGTTCTTCAGAGCAGATTTTTACTATTCAGAAATCTGTCTTTTGGCTCCTTGGTTACTGACCTGGTTTGTGAATCATGTAGTGGATCCAGCCCTGGCTCTGCTGCACCCCCAGTCCTCTCCACTCTTCTTCTGTCATCAGATGGGACGAGGGGACCAGTTTAGACAGCTGCTTCGGAAGCACAACATGCCTGTAAGGAGGATAATATGATCACATTTCAAACAATCTGCCACGTTCAAAGACGTATTCAAATAATAATGAGACCGCGGTTAGCATAAGCCTGTTAGCATGGATAACAGTTAGCCGGATGATGTTTTGATTCTACAGGACAACGGTAATTTAATACCGATATATTCATAATAATAGTCACTTAACTCATCTACGCACAAAAAGGTTGCAATAAAAAATAAGCTGGCAGCATATTTTAAGTTATAGGATGAGCCACAAAGCTAGAAAATTGAGATGTCGTGATCTTACGTTAACGTTAGCACATAAAATCAGCATAGAAAACTTGAACAATGCAGTACCTGTACTCGAACTCCTCATCGTTGTACTTGTCAGAATAGAAAATTTGTTTCTTGGACATTTTATCTCAGTTATAATAATCCTGTTTCCGAGTGAATAAACTGGCTTGCGTTAGTTATGAGCGTTAACAACCTGCTGTCATCTGCCGCTGTTTTCCAACGACAATTCAAATCCCGACCGTTACCCGCTTCCTCCTGATTGGCCAGACGGCAGATCGCGTACTCAGAGTGATCGTCTAGCTGTGAATGATGAGCCACTCATTCGTAAAACCAAAAGAGCCAGGATATAAATTGAAATAAGTGATATTTTTTCTTCCAGAAATATGAGCTTTTATGATTTCTTCAGTTTTTTCTTTAAAATAGGCAACCAGTATATATTTTGCCTAAATTTATGTTAGTTTAAAAACTGGTTCGCGTGATGGGACTTGAGTAAGCAGAAACCATTGAGGGCTCTTCAGTGTCTTTCTATCTCTGTGTTGCAGGACAAACGGTCCATAAACTCGTAAACAAGAACGACAAGCATGCTGTACGCGCACCTTTCGCAGTGATGTACAAAATATATAATTTCTACCTTGTCCAAAAAAGACTGACTGACGACGAACCAAAGGTTGAGTGAAGTTCAAAAATGTTATATATTTGTGTGTGTGTGTGTGAACTAGGTCCATATATCCATGTGGGGACCTAGTTCTGTCTACAATGTGGGGTTGTGAGGACCAGACTGGTCCTTAGTGGGAACATTTCTTGGTTCCTATGAGGAGGAAATGCTGTTTTGGGGTTAGGGGTTAGGTTTATGGCAAAGGTGTAACTATTGTAACTTGGGTTAGGTGTGTTTTTGTGTGTGTGTGTGTGTGTGTGTGTGTGTGTGTGTGTGTGTGTGTGTGTGTGTGTGTGTGTGTGTGTGTGTGTGTGAACGTAAATGACTGAATTCTTTGTAGAACGTCTTTGAAGGTGCTGAAAGGCGCTGTACAAGTTTGATGTCATTTCATTTCCTATTGTCAAAACAATGACTACAACATTGTTAATGACATCTGATTATTGGATTTAATTTGAATTAAAAAAATGAACATTTTCTCACTATCTGTGTCTTGGAAAGAGAACAAAACATACCGAGAAATGCTTGCTGTTGCTGCATCAGTCAACATACATCGATTACATCTGGTTTATCAGTAACTTTATGACTCAGCAGCAAACAAAAAATAAGTGGTTATTTACGGAAAGGCACACTGGTTTTATATTTTACCTGTTATCCATTACAAAAATAAGTTGTTCTTACTTTCATTCGTTGTTCTGCAGAACTTGGAGGCTGAAGAACACGTTGTATCAGATGCTTTCAGCTACAAGTCGCCAGAAATTAGGAGACCTTGATCTTTTTTCATTCTGAGGTAAATATTATAAATCCTGATATCATTCAGAATTATTTTCTGCTGTTTATAGTGCTGTGAAAAGTATGTTCCTTTACATATTTCTTTTGCTTATTTAAACATGTTTAAGTCTCATATGCCTATAGATAAATTTTAATATCAGACATTGTTAACCTGAGATAATAAATGACACAGTATTCAAATTATGACTCCATTCGTTGAGAGAAAATGACAACTTGACCCTATAAATCAATATTAAACCAAAAATCTAATAATTGATTGCGCAGCCCTTGAAGGCTACAGCTGAATTTTCATGACAGTCACCAACAGTCTGCATTTTTTTTGCATTTCTTTTTTTCCACAAATCTTAGCAGAATTGGTTTAATTCAACCACAGAAAAGGCATTCCAAGCATAAACAATGTGCTTAAAGTCATTACACACCTTCTGAATTCAATTTAAATCAAAACTGTGACTGGGTCAGTTCAAAACCTTCAGTTGTTTAAAGTGTATGTGAGAAACTTGCTGTTGCGCTACTGATCATTGTCCTGCTTAATAACCTGAGTTCTCTTGAGGTAACAAATTGATGACTGGAAATTGTCCTTAAAGATTTCCAACTCTACAAATTGATAATTCTATTAATTTTGACAAGTAGCCTGAAGAAGCAAAGTACTCCAAGACCATCACACTATCACCATCATGTTTTATTATATGGACATTATTTTCCTGAAATGCTTTTTCATTTTTATATATTGGGATTAATTATGGACCTGTGTGACCTGGTCATGGTCACAGCACTCCTTAGGATAAGTAATCCTAAGGAGTAATAGAAATGTACACATGGGAAAATATATTTTCATGGCTCTGTACACAAAACATATTTTTGTTTGGTATTGTTCTGAATGTTTACATGTTTCCTTTAGAGAATATTTTTTATAAAGGTGTGGTATATTACAAGAAGTAGAAATGATGCAATAATATTTGAAATACTATTTTGTTAGTTTTTTTTCTTTCAATTTAGGAAATCTAATTAAAGTTAAGAATCAATTACATGTGATTCTAGTATTAAATTAAGATAAAATATTACATGCAAACATCTTGTATTAAAGGTGGTTTATTAATTGACTTTTTTTTTTTTACTTTACGTCAAGTTGTAATGTTATTCCCCCATCAAACATACCTGTAACGTTGCTTTATTCTTTCAAGCATGTTAGAGAAATCCTTTAATCTCCCTGGCAACCATTCGGGGTGCATTGATGCTTGATCTCACCAAGCACCACATCCCTCCCTGTGTTTCCCCTGATAGAGCTCCTCCAGACTAGTGGCAGCAGCAATTAGCAAACACCTGGTGGAACTACATATCTACTGAGCTCATCATATGACCTACATCTCGGTGCAACGCTCTAAAGGACATTGTCAAAGGCTTAATGGAGCAACATTGTTGTGATAAGGTGATGAAGGCGGAGTGGCAAACAGAGCAGGAGCCTCTGAAAAGGACAGAGGTCCAAAGTGCAATGCATTAAATTGCAAAGTCAGATTTCTTTTAAGTCATATTTGATGCAGCATATCAACTGAAAAGTAATGTAACACTTATCAACTTGGTAAAATGTGCTCTGACATTAGATATTAATATTCCACATGTCACCAGCTGCACAATTTTGGCAACAAATCAAATTCCGCTATATTTGGAACAGTACCCTCGTACAGAAGTAACTTCCTCCAGCTAGAGAGTCCACCAGGGTTAGAAGTTGAAATTTCCCTCAAACTGTCAAACTACCAAATATCCGGTTCAATTTTAAGTAAGCTAGAAGATCCCAATCCCAACACAATCCCAACACACACCCTAGGGGAGCCCCAGATGTTCATTGGCCATCCCTTGACTATTCATAATGTTATGGTTAATTGAGTAAACCCCCTCTCAGTATGAGAGAGTAGAAAAGCAAGTAGAAATGGCAGGGAATTAGTGAAACACACAGGGGAAGGTGCAAGTAAAGAGTTAAAAGGGTCACGCTGAGATGCCTGATTGCTCCCCTGAGAGGTGGATGAGAGGATGGAGGGAAAGAGAATCCAAGCAAATGGAAAAGATTGGATGTTGTCAGATGGGTCATCCTTTAAGATGGTGACTCCATTGTTCCTTTTGTTCGGTGCTTCTGTATATCTTGGGTGAAATGAGATCATGCTGACTCATACAAAATTCACTTCAACTAATTGGTTTAGTCTTGTTCCCAAGTCTCTACTATAAGGTCATGGGTTAATTTTTACTTTATTATAGTACCATCATATTTTCTGTTGCGTATTTGTTGGGCCTTTGCTTCAATATTCAGTCTACTTGTTATTGATTTATGTAAAAAAAAAACCATCTCATTGATTGCAAGTTAACACACTGAGCAGCAGTATTGATTTCCACCTTCTTTTACGCCAGAATTGGAACGATAAGACGTTTTATTATTGTCATCTAATTAGCAGCAACATAAACCCATTAATAATTAGAAACGCTTTGCTCTCTCTGGGTGCGTTCGAGGATTTTGCTTTTGAGTAACCCAAAATGTATCAATTTGCTGAACTGTAGCTTCACGCAGAGCTGCAGGTGATCTGCAGAATGTGTGCTTGTGTCTCGGAGGAGGGCGGTTAAAGCATGTGTGTTTCAGCAAATACAGTCTGAGAGCAGCTGGGCAGGGCAGGACTCACAGGCCAATGACATCATCCGCGAAGAAGGAGAGACAGTCGAAAGCGCACGAGCCATCTCTCCTCGGGCAGTATGAGGAAGCGGGCCCCACTCAGAGCAGGAGGCGGAGAGCAGCAGCAGCAGCATGAGAGCGGGACAGTGTCTGAGTGGCGGAGGTGCACACAGCGCTGAGCTGACTTTGACAAGGATATAGGACGCGGTCTGGGGAATTTTTTTCTTCTTTTGTTTTCCTCTCTTTCATTGCTCCATCCTCCCCCCCCCTCCCCTGTCCCCTCTCTCCTCCATCCTCTGAAAGTTATCCCCGCTCTCTGAGCTCCTGCTTCAGGCGGCTCCTCCGGGCATGCTCCTTAAGCCAAAGTATGACCGCTTTCGCAACGAGTCTGTAACCTCCTCTGACGACCTGATGCAGAGCTTAGCCATGAGCAGCAAAGTCGTGGCCACACCGGTGGTCTCCTCCTCCGCACAGAGTCTCCCCCTGCCTCCTTTGCCTCCCCTGGATCCCAGCGCCAGGTCCTCCTCCTCGGTGGGGGCCGCAGCCCTGGCAGACTCCCCCTGCCTGGATGGGGAGCAGGAGGCCACCACAACCTTCTGCATGCTCATCCCCAAGATGCCCCAGTGGAAGTTCTCCAACTCCTTGCTCAGCAGAAGCCCATCCAGCTCCAGCTCCAGCAAGGACTCAACCAAGACAGCTCCTTCTCAAGCCTCGTCTTCATCACCGTCAAACAGGACGAGTGGGGCGAGCCCAGCCAGCGGCCCCGTGGCCAGCCTCGCGGCCGTACTTAACTCCTGTGACCCTGTCTGTGTCACACCCTGTTCCCTGCAGGCCATCCGAGGGCAGCGGGCCGTAGCGCAAGCTGCAGCCTCTGGAGGTCCAGTGGGACATGGATTTGGGGTCGCAGCAGAGGTCATGGTGAGCTCCGGTGTCTCCAGCGGCTCCAGGTCAGGGATGAACCGTAGGACAAGGGTGGAGGGCATGTGGCTGGGGGGAGATGAGCTCCACACCAAGGGTAGCTTCATCCACAAGCCGTCTCAGGGTTGGCTGCACCCAGACAAGAAAATTGTGGGACAAGGAGCTTCTTACATTGTTAGGGTAAGTACATTTAAAAGGAGGATAATTAGTTAACTGTTAATCCCAGTGATGCGTTAATCTGTTTTTACTTGACAGAGACAGACTGAGTTCCCATTTATGCACCAAAACTTGCATCCCTATCTATTACCCTTTGAGCTATGTATAGATCAGAAATGTTTGGAGATTTCAGTTGTGAAGTATTTAATATATATCTTTTTTTAAAATCTGAATTTGTAGTATTTCTCTTGCTTATTAAGAGAAAATTCGATCATTCTGATGCAAAATAAGTGATGCGTCTGTAATTAAAGACTCCCATAGGAAGAAGAGAATATCAAGGCTGTATTTTTTGTATCACATTCATCCAAATGTGAATGTGAAAAAACAAACCAAAGCATCTCAACAGCAGGCAGTTTGTTATGCAGCTCATGTGGCAGTGCCCAGGGAATACATAATTTCATCCAGATAGACGGTTTGGTGCTGTTGGTTAAGGGTCTGTATCGTGCTGCACTTAGGAATTCAGGATAGAGGGGAAAAAAATAAACCATGAAATTATGTCTCCTGACTGTGGAGGCTAATGTTGCTCAGCCACACTTTTAAATAAATACGGCTTTGTGCCACGCTGTATTTAAAACAAAAACTGTGTTTATGGAGCATGTAATCTGCCCGATTGTGAGCTCCGAGTGTGGGAGTGGTTCTCTTTGTGTGGATTTGAGCCTGTTTACTTTTATCTATGAAGCGAATAGACTGATTTTATGCATAAATTTAATCTGTTGCTTCTTATAATCGTGACTATGAATATGATATACTGTTGTTTGTTTAGTTAGGGGAAGATAAAGGCAACCTTTAGAAATGAAAGAACTTTGTTGTTTTTTTAAAAATAAATAAATAAAATCAGGGTAGATAAAGTAATCATTATATGGGAAATCTGATTAATCTGAGTGATCTGAATCCTTACACCTCTTGTTTATTGTTCGTCTCCCCATGGTGTCCTCCTTGATGACACTTCACCTCTGCTCCCTCCCCTCCTCCTCAAACTTAATGACACGGCCCTTGATTACTGCAGTCTGGGGGCCCCCAGTGCGATTTCTAATGACATTACAAGAGCGCCATTCATTCCCATATTCAATTAAGTTTAATCACAGTCATTTGCATCATGTGACGAGAACGAGGCAGTTGGATCAGTAGCAGAAGAGGTCGGAATGTTTCGCAAAAGCGATTTCTCGTCACAGAGCTCTGCTTTCCGAGCTTCGTGGCGAGGGCTCTTCTTGTCTCTGATCGATGTCTCTGTTAATGTTCCGAATGTGTTTCTAGGAGTCCGGCGTTGTAGGCGTGGCAACAGTCGTCAGAGACGACCTGTAAGAGGGCAGTTTGGAAAATAACAGGATTGCTGTGCTCCTGTATGAGCAATTCAGCGGCAAATCCATGCAAGGAGGAGCATTTCGCTGCATGTATTAGTGTCAGAGGGACTGAATTGATGCTGCACTGTAATCATTCCAGTGAGCACCTCTCTCTCTCTGTGTCTCTCTCTCTCGCTCTGTTTCGGTTTGCACATATAGTCAGTCATTCACAGACTTCCAGTCCTTTTCATGGCAGACATATGGATTTCTTAGTCATGGGTTTATATCTTCCCGGTGTCCACAAAGACATGTCATGTGTTGTGTCTCCCCTATGTCTGCTACCTCTGTTAGCCAGAGCACTGCCGCAGCCATTAAAACAAGCACTGCAGCTGCCGCAGCGGTTGTTATTATTACACATATTAAGCTCTTTGTACTCTGCTTCATTGCTGTTTTTATTAACAGTCATCTTATGCATATTGATCTTCTTTAATGTGACTTGTTAAGTTTCTAAAAAACAAAACAGAAACATTTTACTCCCACGCAGAAAATGCATGACACTCACTCACTGAGCTCTAAAAAGGGAATGAGTTTGGTGTTTTTCGTCCGTTTAGCCAACATTATGCAAGAATCTGTCATGATTCTTGCCTCCAGATACGAAATTGCGACTGCCCGACATGACAAACAACCCAGTTGCCAGAATTTATCTCAAAGAGAGAGGCTTCCACAACAGAGTTTGAGAAGAGGATACCAGATTTATTACATTTGTAAGGAATGTTTCTTGAGAACCCAGTATCTCTAGTCATGGGATGTATAAGTCAGAGCTTTAGCTTGGACGGACAACATCCCGGTGATGAGAAATGGTGGAGGTTATGAGTGTGGGGGACGTTGCATCAGCAGATGAAATGGAAAAGGGAAAAAAAGGGACAAATTTCTTGATGGAAGACTTCCCTCAAGCCTAAATCTGATTAGAAAGCTTATTAAGCTCATTTAGACTCAGAGGTCCTCTCTCTGGCTCCTAATCTCTGCTGTGTGGTTGCTTCTTGCAAATAACTGTCCTCTAAATACAATGCTTTGTAAAATGTCACTACCCCTTGAACCTTTTCGCATCTTGCCGTGTCGCATCCACAAACTTTAGTGCGTGTTGCTGGGATTTTATGTCTTAAGACACAGTGAAATGAAAAGGAGTTTTCAAGCTGTTGCTCTGATTGTATGTTTATGGCCTTTTCTCAGTCCCAAACCTTTTTCTGCCTCTAGTAGGCTTTTTTTTCAATGATTACCATCTGTTGTATTTTTTTCTACTGACCACCATGTTTCACCATGTTTACTTGCAAGTTTTTCTCCACGCGTTGCATTTGGTCAAAGGTTCAATCATGGATATCATAAGACCAGATAATCTTCTTGCAAATGCTTGTTGAGTCTCCTTTATGACTTGTAACAAACTACAATTTGCACTGGTAACAGCTTCAGTAATAATGTTACTGAAGAGTTGTGGAGCGTTGTCCTGTTGACAGATTCTTCCTTCTGGTTTCTGGATCTCTGCAGCTCCTCCAAAGTTACTATGGGCCTCTTGGCTGCTTCTCTGAGCAAGTCTATGCTGGCACAGCGTATAAACCTTAGGTGGACACTGGACAGCCTTTTCTTGGTTTGTAGTTGTGCCATACTCTTTCTATCTATGTATGGGGTACTGTGCTTTCTGAGATATATGAAGCTTAAGTTATTGTTTAATACCCAAAGCTTCCTACTTGTTTACTAATCTATCTGCTGTCTTCCATGATCTCCGTGATGCTGTTTGTTCATTAATCTTCTCTAACAAAACAGTTGAATTTGTGCTGAGATCAAATTGAACTCTTATTTGACTATTTCATTGAAATACAGGGGTGCACATACATGCCACATTTTTTGGATTTTATCCTTTAAATAAATTTGAAAAAAATGCTTTTTTTCCCTCTCTATGCAATAAATATACGGATAACAATAATTATATTGTATTGAAGTTTGGGTCTATAACTTCAGTAAGTGTAAAAATCTTTTCAAGGCTATGTATGTAACTAAAAATGTCATGGAGCCTTCTGTAACATTTATCCCATTTGCTTGACAAACTGAAAAGCATCACTTTTGAGAGTGCTTCTCATAAGAAGTGTTAACAGTGTTAAAAACTGATCAACACTAAACTAGCCAAACAGAAGACAACATATGAAAGGTTTTAGAGTCTAAACTTTGTGACACTTCATTACACTGATTCTATTATTCGTTTGTAGCAGGAACAATCAACCAGATATTGAGAAGTGTTCCTGGAGATGATTTTTCTCCATTAATCGTAGCAGACAGAAATATCCCAGGTTTTATTCTATGACAGTTTTTTTTTTCTCACATCGATGCAGACAAGATGACATTCTCACATGAACCGCCTGCAGGATCAAACACCCTCACACATAATCGTCCCCCCCAGAGGGTTCGGAAGCTGCAGTGATGCAATCTGGAGCTGAGTGATGCTAATCTAGTCAAGGTGCCATTAGCACCTTGATTTGACAGCCATCAGTGCAACGCTGTGTTAGATGGTTGCTTTCATGGTTAGTCTGTGGATGTAACATAAAATATAAATGGGAATTATCATGTTTAACAGTGGAAGATATAATAGTCCAAAAAGGATGGTGTGTCCAAAAAAAACCCCCAAAAAAACATTTGTACTTTAAGTGCAGAACAGAATCAGAATAAAAATATGTTTCCCTGCACATTGCACAGCCCCATCTGATTTGATGTTTTCCTCTGTAGTACATGGGTTGCATTGAGGTGCTGAAGTCGATGCGCTCCCTGGACTTCAACACACGGACTCAGGTGACAAGGTAAGTCAGCAACCATCTTTACCGCCTGTGGGGAGTCAGGAGAATTTGATCCAATAAGCATAGTGTTTTTTCATTTACATGCCGATATTAAAGTGCTTGTATATCTAGGTGAATGTTTAGATCAAAAATGCTTAATTAAATCAATTAATTTGATTAGTAATTGGTGGATCGGCAGATTTTTTTTTTCCTATAAATGCATCAAAGATGGTTCCAATTCCTGCAGTTCAGACTTGAAACTCTTGGCATGCGAGTTTCTTTTTGTTTGTCCTTTTCGTTTCCCTGAGCTGCATGTGATGTTGTTGTCATCCTCAATCTAAAAGAGGCAGTGCACTCCTCTCTTCCCCTCCTTCTCTCGCCCTCCTATCTCTCCTCTACAATCGATCATCAGTAATCTGAGCCTACCATGCTTCCAAAGCTTAAGTGCAGGGAGAGAGGAGGAGGAGAAGGAGGATGCAGCAGAGATGGAGTGATAGAGGAGGGGATCTATAATTGATGATGTTTGCTAATGACAGTGGAAAGCTGCAGTGGTCTCTGTGAACGCACCCTGTTGGGTAATGTGTTTGGCTGCAAGTTCTTGAGAGGGAGGAGGTTACGGGTGTGCAAAACAAAACAGCAAAAGAAAAACAAAGGGATGAACCCTGCTGAGGCTGTTCTGGCTGCTTATGGTTTGGACACATTTTATTTTTCTTTTTGTTCCTCCTAAATTTGATTCTGTTCTTCAGATAAATTCAGGTATTTTTTATTTTTATTTTTTACCCCTTTGTTAAAATTAGTGAACATGGTGACGAAGGAAGAAACCAGACATGGGATACATTAGGGTTAGGTTATAGAACGGTTATATTTACGTGTTAGATGTGCCCAGGTAAACTCTAAACTTAAATCAAACTGAAAATTTGTGGCAAGACTTTAAAATTGATCATTACAGGCACCGTCCATTCAATATGACTGAGCTTGAAAAATACTAAGAAATCTAGAGGAAAAAAGGTCTAATTAGGCATATATATATATATATATATATATATATATATATATATATATATATATATATATATATATATATATATCTGTTTGGAGAGAAAAATTTTACAAAATCTCTA
>CAEGAF010055850.1:0-34302 GCA_903067075.1 Micropoecilia bifurca | reverse complement strand
CCCGGAGAAAACCCACGCATGCACAGGGAGAACATGCAAACTCCATGCAGAAAGGCCGGGGCCGGGAATCGAACCCATGATGGCAATTTATTATTTAAAATGTTTACTAATATTTTACCCAATTAGTAAATCATTTCCTCTGATTGAATAAAGTTAAATAATCTTTTCGTAACAAGCATAATGGTTTGATGAGTTATGGTATAAAAACAAATTATGGTTATCTACTACAAACTTCTACATGTAAAAAAAGAACTTTACTTCTGCAGTGTCTTTAGAGTAGTAGTTAATGTAAAGCCTTTGTACCTTTGCTCCAGATGTAATGTCCACAGCATCAGCGATGTCCTCCTGTGAGATCATGCACGTATCCTCATCTTCATCTCCTTCTAAAAAGCTGGCATCAGACAGAGAAATGGTTTAAAGTGAAATGGCTTTATATAGCTTTTTTTTTTTTTTTTTTTTACAAAGTAGTCCATATTTTTTTTCCAAGAAAATTACCCTGCGTCTTCTGGCAGGAGTAGGTCAAATCGAGCGGCTTGGTACTTGGCCATTTCTGAAGCTTTCTCTGAGCGAGTGATGATTTCCTGCAGCTTGTAATGATGCTGAAGAGGCTGAAACGACACCAGAAGAAGTACAGAAATGAGGTACAATGACAGCCAGCTGCACAATGTGCACAAAGGTGCTTACCTTCTGAATTTTGCCATTTCTCTTGAATTTCTTCAGCTTGTTTTTTGGTATAGGAGTAGGCCTGAGGAAAGGGTCGGATTTCTGAAAGACAATTATTTACAAAGTTATAAAATTATGTCTTTAGAAATTAAGACAAAATGGGGGGTACAAATAATGTTCGCAAGAGCCTTTGTTGCTGAAAGGCTGTTACATCCTGAAACAACAGTGTTTCAGGATGTTCAGTTAGGCATAATCTTTATTGTAAATTTCAATCACTAGCAGCTTTTTCCACGATATTTATGGGACCGTTGAGTAATAAACTGGTGGCAGCAGCCAGTCAGTAACAAGATCATAATAAATTACATAACTACTTTGCATGTACTAGGGCTGCACAGTATATTGCAAATTGATAGTTACTGTAATATTATTATATGCATTATGCAAATGGCAAGAAATTCCCTAGCTAAGTATTGGCTAATTACCTAAATACCATACACTCAGACAGTCTATGTCTGTAATATACACTTGTTTAATGTGACATAAAAGACAAGAGATGATAAAGAGATGTTTAAGAAACTTCAACAGACATTGGCTAGAAGCAACTTGTTCAATACAACTTTGCTGCTGAGATAGAAATGTTACCAAGTCTCTCAGCTTAAATAATCCAGAAGCAGATTTGTAATAACCATTTTAAACTGCTTTTGTCTTTCAAGGGAAGCCAGTTGAACCAATAAATAAATAAATAACAAATATGGATAAACAACATATAGAGTAGGACCAGTAGAGATTGTTGACAGTTTTTTTTAAAAGCAAACTTTAGAGATTTGGTTGTTATGGTTTGCATTTATTCAAAGTTGCTAGAAAGAAAAGTACGGGCAACTAATTTCCAGTCACAAGACAGGCAATTAGTTGTAAAGTTAATGAAGGCTAACTTAATAACATAAACCTAATATGCAATAGATTTGAGCCCTGTTAAAAATTATTTGAAGGCATCATTTCAGCCATCTATCATGTCAGTGTGATTTGATAAAAAAAGCTGAATGTTTCCTCCAGAAAGGAATGGTGCTTGAAAATGTTTCTCGTAAACTCCAGTGACATAAAGATGCCACTTCATTCTAAGAAAATATTAAATACCGACTTATATTCTGCAGGGGTGTGATTGTTTAACCAACCAAACTATAAAATGATTGAATGCAGATTCAGATGGAGATTCTGAAAAATCAGAAGCTGTTTTTTTTCCCCTCTCGATAATACAGTTGTTTCATTCACATTAAAACCCACCTGTTTAGAGTTGCTTATGGCTAAATTAGGATTAGAGTGTGGGTTTTGATGTCTTCGATGTTTTTACCTTTACTTTTCATCTATTTATTAACTTCTTTTTATTTCTCTTTCACACTGTCTATGTAAAGCCCCCCCGGAAAACGTCCCAGTTAAACGAATCAATATCTAGGGGTGTGAGAATCCTTGTTAAATGACATCTTAACTAAAACTCTGATGTGTGAGAATAAAACTCTGAGGTGTGAGAATCCTTGTTAAATGGCCTTTTAACTAAAACTCTGAGGTGTGAGACGTTTAACTGAAGTCCTACAATGGGTTTTAATATTTTTATCTTTTTTCTTTTAAAAAAAATCTCTTTGTCTTTCTAACTGTTTATTCACTGTCACATGCTTATTCAATCCTGGTTAAGTTGATCTCCAGTCGAAGACAAAGAAGTTAAAAGAGAAAACTATTCAATGATGTCCGTTTGTTTGGTAAAGTTTGAAAATGATTGTTGAAATAAAAGCAACACCTTGACACGTCCACTCAATTTAATGAAAATCCTACCAGAGGCAGTGTAATGCTTTTAACAATGTTGTGATGGAAAACCTTGAGTGTTGTACCACCAACTTGAGCACTGTTGCAGACCAGACATCCTCTCAGAGAGACAGCACTCCCTGAGCAGTGCAAACATTGTAGTCTAATAGTTTGAAAGAGTGTAACATTGGGTTTGAGAAACGTATCCACCAAATTTCAAATTTGGTCGTATCCACCAAATTTCCCAGATCCAGATGTCCAGCATTTTTGGGATGCTGGACAGTCTAAAAGCTTAGACTTACTTCACAGTCTACAGGACATGTTGCCAACATCTTAGTACAAGAAACCACAGCAGAGGAGTACAAACAATTATTGGTCTACTGGTTATAATGTTATCCTTCTTCATCAATATTAACTATTAATAATGGCACCTTCTGTAACAAAGAAAACTATTTATTTGAAGCATTATTGTACACGTTGATGATAAAGATATTCTAGATGGGCTGGATCTCGGTCAGTTTATCAGGCTCTTACCCATGATGTGACTTTCGTCCCACCGTCCGGCTGTTTATCTCGCTTCCTTTTCTTTTTTATTGGAGTCCGTTGCCTCTTCTGCTGCTCAGGTTGTCCTTTAGTTTTGTTGTCATCTTTCGTTTCGCCTTGTGTTCCCTCCCAGTAACGAACTGGACCCTGATGGAAACGACCAAAGAGCGGTAGGTTAACAGCATTAACTTACAACAACATACATTCATTTCAACACTGAAACGGGCCCGGCAGGGTGTAATTTGCTGCTATTATGAGGTTTCATAAAAAATAAAAAATAAAAAAAACCTCAAAGAATGTAAATACATTCATACCTTTTTCTTTTTTTCCACGTGTGAAACATTCGTATCTGCCTCGCCTGGAGACGCCATATTTGTTGTGTACGCTTTTAAGTTCCTGTTGCGTCACTTCTGCTTCATCACTTCCGGATTTCTTGTTATTTATTTTTCTATTTCTTGATTTGTATTTATTTATTTATTTATTGGCACATTTTCGCAAATAATGTAATATTACAGCGTGTAATATATAATCCTTCGAATTAGAAAAGTAGAATATTGTAAATAAATTACATTTCTTTATATTTTTACATTAGCTCTTGCCAAACATACACACTGCTTTACTTACTCTCCACTACTCACAAATTAATGTCGCTTAGATTTCCCATGATTGTCGTAATGTTTTTTGTTGTTGTTGTAAACAACAAACTTTCTACATAGAAAAAAATATTAACACTTTAAATGCAAAATATTTAAAAGCAACATTGATTGAATCTATCCATCCATTTTCTTTACACCCTTGTCCCTTGATGGGGTCGGGAGGGTTGCTGGTGCCTATCTCCAGTTTCCGGGAGAGGCGGGGTCACCCTGGACAGGTCGCCAGTCTGTTGCAGGGCAGCACAGATATACACAACCATGCACACACAGGCTCACATCTAGGGGCAATTTGGAGAGGCCAATTAACCTGACAGTCATGTTTTTGGACTGTGGGAGGAAACTGGAGTACCAGTAGAAAACCCACACATGCACAGGGAGAACATGCAAACTCCATGCAGAAAGACCCAGGCCAAGAATCAAACCCAGAACCTTCTTGCTGCAAAGCAATAGCTCTACCAATTGTGTCACTGTGCAGCTCTAATAGAATCTAATTATTTAATGTCATGGGTTGTGTTGTTGAAGAAGGGCCAAAATACAAATCAGAGCTTGAAAGTAGTATGGTGAATTGATAACTTTAATAATAAAAATAGCAAAAACCAAAGGCAAGGCAACAGGAAATGAAAGTAGCCAGGAAACAGTGGGAAAACTAGTGAACATAAATACAGAAGAGACATGACACCCTGACATGGGAATAGGTGAGTGTAATCAGGAGGATGTTGAATAGCTGTGAGAGAGGACTGTGAGAAGGAAACTTAACACAGATAGAACACAGGAAGGTTAACTAAACAAAATGCCTAATGCCTTGATAAGAGGATAAGCAAAAACACAAAAATAACAGAAGACAATAAATAAGAAACTCAACACCTGGGATAAAGTATACCTTACTAGCATAAAGGATCAGAAAACAAAAAATTATTCCAGTATTGATTTAAACAAACTGCATTTGAGTTATGCTCAGTTTTTATGATAAAAAAAAAAGATTTCATGCATTCTTCTAAATCTGAGCACATATTTATCTATTGTAAAAGTGAGACATAAAGGCAAAAGTTCAAACATGTTGCAATAAGAAGAGGCTGGACCTTGAAACCTATTCAGAAAGAGCAACTATGCTGACAGTGAAGAGTTATGTAATTTGAAAAGCAGAGAACAGATCAGCTCTCCAGTACAAACAGGAAACTCCAGGAAGGAAAGGCAGACCGACTCCAGCTGCAGCATGTCTATCGATTTCAGCAAGGTATGTGATTTCTTACTGGTTCTCTTAGTTTTTCCTTCTGCGACTTCCTCTTTGAACATTGCAATCTTATGGAGTTCAACTCTCTTAAGCTCTGGGTGCTCAAGTGAAAAGAATGCTTATTTGAGGATGTTGCTTTAAATGCACACAGAACTGTGGGTGGATTCAATGGTTTCAGCAGAGTTGCAAATCCCACTCCATTCTTTTCTCAGCCTCTAGAGCTTTCACTAAACTACATAGCCTCAGGAGTTCTCACTGAATACTACACAAAACATTTGATCCAATTTCTTCCTTAAGTGTTCTTTTTTCTCTTTTGTTAAACTTTGAGTTTCTAGCTCATAATGCAAATCTTACTCTTCCTCATCTTTAACTTTTACGGTTGGATGTCTGTTATTACTTTCCTTTATCAAAGATGGATCTGTCTTCCCGGCCAAAGCTGTTTGATTTCCATGGAGTCGGAATGACTTCCATTTTCACAGAGAACTGGGAAAATGTCCAAAATTTTCAGGCCAGACCAGATGATATACTAATAGCAACATATCCAAAAGCAGGCAAGTCTACATAATATTTACATGCGTTTTATCAATCACGGATTTCTTTCCTTGCGTGTGTGTGTGTCTACATGTCTGTGTGTGTGAGTCAAATTTAACAGCTGAGATCCTTAATCATATCCGCCTCTCTTCGTCTCCTCAGGGACCACATGGGTCTCCCAAATCCTTGACTTGCTGTATTTTGGCAAGACGTCTCCAGAGCGTCTGACTTCACTCCCCATCTATGAGAGAGTGCCTTTTTTGGAGATGACCATCCCAAACTTGGTGACAGGTCAAAGAAAAGATACATTCTTCATATATAATAGCCTCACTTTCAACTTCCAACTGCAGATCATAAAACATCGTAATCTGTAGGACTTGTGTTTGTTTGTCACTTCAGTTTGATGTTTTTTAGTGTCTTGTTTGTTTTTGTTGTTTTTTTAGCTTAGTTGGGCTTCCTATTTATGTAGGATGCTTCCTATTCAGTGATGCTTTTATTTATACCGATGTTTTGCTGCATTCATTAGTTGTTTCCCAGGTGTTTCTTTGCAATGTCTTCCTAGTTTAGGTCGTTGACCTCCGACCTCCCAGTAATATCCTCCCCATTATAAGTAGCCCTTCTGGTTTTGCCAGTATTGTCAGATCAATCTGGTATGCACTATGCTGTTTCAGATTTTATTATTTTACCCCCCTGATCAGATTACATTATTATACATGGACTCTTGTTATTGAATAGGTTTGTGTTTTAGTTTCACCCCCTCCTGTTAGTGATTTGATACTTCTCAAATCAAACCTGACAGAAGGGTTTGAGCAGCCCACACTGAAAAATTAGTGTAAAAGGCAAAGCAGCAGAGAGGACATCTTTATTTATGCATTTTTTGTTTGTATGCTTATACAGGAAAAGACCAGGCAGATAAGCTTCCTACCACTCCTCGACTCATCAAAACCCATTTTCCTGTGCAATTTGTACCAAAGTCATTTTGGGAGCAGAACTGCCGGGTAATGAGGCTTCTCTGTTGGCCTTTTCTTAACATGACCACAACAAGTTGAAATACTGAACGGTGCGGATATTTATTTTCTCACAGCAATGGTAATTTTTTTTACAAACATCTGTTTCTTTGGTAGATGATCTATGTAGCCCGCAATGCAAAAGACAACATGGTGTCTTATTACCACTTCGACTGCATGAACAAGGCCCAACCTGCAGCTGGAGAATGGAACAGCTTTTTCCAGAGATTCATGACGGGAGACAGTATGTATGAAATGATCGCCTTCTATGTGTTCATACTGTAATGACGTCCATATTACAAGCCTTTCCGTCCATGCATTCTATGTACCTGCAAAAGAGACACCAAACATTGTTAAAAATAAAATATCAATATCTTGGGTTGGTTGAAAAGGTTGGGTATTAATCTGATGTAATTGGCATCCAGCGTACAGATGACTATTTCCTTTTAATTCTATACATTCTTTCCACAAGTTTTGTCTGCATTTGGCTTATTTTTATTAAATAAATGACAGAGTCATTTTTCTTACTTTAAGATGGTCTTATAAGTTTGCAAAGACTTTAATTTAAAGAATGTGCATTTTTTTTCTGGATGATATACACAATTCCTCCACCATAAACCTGTCTTCTACTGTTAATCTACCATCCAGTGGTGTTTGGCTCCTGGTATGACCATGTGAACAACTGGTGGAAGAAGAAGCAAACCCATTCAAACATCCACTACATGTACTATGAAGATATGATTGAGGTAATTTGTTTTAATCTTTCACAGATTCTCCTTATTTTACGCCTAAGTAGCGGTGATGAAGCATGGATGACTTCTGATCATGTTTGCAGGACACTGGACGGGAAATAGAGAAACTCTGCTCCTTTATTGGATTGTCTCCCTCTGCTGAGGAGAAGGAAATGATCAGATCTGGAGTGCAGTTTGACAACATGAAAAAGAACAAGATGGCCAACTACTCCACACTGCCAGTCATGGATTTCAAGGTGTCTCCCTTCATGAGAAAAGGTTTGATGAATATGTTCATGCTGTAAGAGATGTCAAAATCAACTTCCAAACACCAGGGCAGTCAACTTATGTGTATTTCTACAGGACAAGTTGGGGACTGGAAGAATTACTTCACTGTGGCACAGAACGAAGATTTTGACGCAGACTACAAGAGAAAGATGAAGGACCCTACCCTGCATTTCCGCTGTGAACTCTGACAAAAATAGATGGCAAACATGACTGCAATGAAAAAAAAGGGACTTTTATTATCAAAGAGGAATAATAATGTAACTTGGAAAATAAAGAAAAATGCACATAAGCCTATTTTGTACTAATTTTAGACAATATAATTATTTTGTAATATTTAAATAGCAACCATCACAGTTCAGTTTTTAGATTTTAGAATGAATAAAAATATTACCTTTCCCAAAGAGATTATGGATATATTTTTTTTCTATGTGACGTTAATATTTGTAATTAACTTCAAACAGATCTTATTACTATTACTGGGACTCTTTTTGTCATGCTTTTCTGGAAATTATGTACAATTATTTCATCAAAAAAAAGAAAGTGCTAAAATCTGTAGTTTTTATTATGTCTGTTTTTCAAAACATTGCTCGGCTCTTGATCATTTTACCTAAGAGCCAATTCTGCCTCGGGGGCCACAAGTTGAAGACCCTCTGATCTAGAATATGAAATTAAAAATGTTGAAACTATCATGTTTGTTTTTTAATATATAGATTTGTGAAGTTTGAAAGACAACAAAACTCAAATTCAGTTTTGGTAAAACAATAATTGGAGGAAACATTTCTGTATTTATTAGAATCTAACAAAGTAGCTGTTTATTGAACTCATCAAAATCCCTAAAGAAAAACAACTTGTGCAAGATGAAGTTATCATGTTCAGTTATTCAAATTCAGGAAGTAGTTGAGACCAATACGGACAACTATTGGTTTAGTAAATTAACAGTATGAATTTAATCCTCAATGGTCAGTTCTTTCTATCACATTACACTTTCCTGTACCTAAGTTGACTACTGATCTGAGTCCTGGTATATGGCTGTGTGGGGTCTGTGAGAGTAAAGGGATGAACTTGGCTGTAGTGGGAAGTGCTGTGACTGTTTATTCAGTTCATTTACAAAGAGGAAACACCCCACCCCCATGGAATGCTAAGTAAGGAAACTGATGATGAAAGGTTTAAATACCGCTACTTTGGGAGAAACACAAGAAGCTAGAGAGATCGCATTTAGAAATCTAAATATGAAAGAAAGGTGGACAAATGCCAGCAAGGAAACATGAGAACAGTAACTACAAAGAGTTGAAGAATGGGTCAAACAGAGAACAAAGAGACGACAATAAACCTCAGAAAAGGGAAAATGAGAAACAAATCAAGGAAAGGGGAAGACAAATTGCCAAAGTAAACTGTGATCTGCACAGAAACAAAACGCGAAGACCAAAATAAATGAATGAAAAAATAATACAAAACCACCACATGAATAAAAGCCTGAAGATTCATGGCAGAACTATTTCTTAAGCAAGAACATCAGACCTTATTTGAGTCACCAAGACATCAAATGCTCTATTGAAACTGAGGAAGTTGTGCAAGATGTCACCCTGAATATTACACAACAAACTAATCACTTTAGTTCAGAAGATCCTCATATGACTGCACAGTGAGAAATTGCCGTTTTAACGAGGTAAGTTTGGCTTTATTCTACTTAAAGATGAACACATAGTGCCATAGTGTAAATGAACTGATGAACAGGAACATCGACTGACAGTTTTGTAAACCACCTGTGCTCACAGAGATAAAAATCCGAAAGCTTGGGTCACACATTAATTGACCATCCTGAGACTGTTTGAGAATGAGAATAACCAAACACTGCCAGAAACATAATGCAAAATGATCTGAAGACGGAGCAAATTTTAATTAGGTTTTATGTTTCAATATCCACGTTTGTCTGTTTAAATTAAATGAATGTGGTTTAGAAATAGTCTGAATGAGAACATTTAGAGTTTAGACATTAGACTTCATTATCCCTGGGAGGACATTTATTTTCATAACATAGTACTGAGTCTTGAAAGACAAAGAAAGTGTAATTAATGAAACCATAATTTGAAACTGTGTATTGAAGTTACTCTGATTTTATTTATTTTTTGTCTAATCTTAATTTGTGATCATCCAAAACTGTTACTCAAGTTCTGGTTATTTGCTTATGTCTTTCCATTATAATTTATTCCTTGTGTTGGTTCATTTATTCTCATTAATTGTGCCTTGATCTTGTTTCCTTAGCTTAGTGTTACTTTTTGTTTATGTTAACTTCAGGTTTTACCCCCTAAATTCTCTCCGTTTTATCAATCTGTCACTTCTTCCCTCAGTCTGCCAACTTGCTGTTCTTCTCAACTGTTTCTAATCCCACGAGTTGCTTTTTTTTGCTTTTTTTTGCGCTTTCATTCGGCTGCTTTCCATTGTCATCTGATTAGCTAATTTGGGTTTTTTTTGTGCTTCTGCTTCTCGTTTAACCCTTGTGCGTGCAATGACTGAGGCAAATGTAGAGGACTGTGAAAAATGATACAAGTTTTACGTGTGAGGTGTCGGTTAGACCCCATTTCTGGACATACAGGTTAAATCTTTTCTTGTCCTCACTGGCTCCTTCTGTGTAACTACTTGTATTCCTGTATCTTGCTCTATATGTTTCCTGCTGTTCTGTTGCACTCTAAGTGGTCTATTTAATCAAACATTCCTTGACAATTCGGAGGTCTTGTTTGCACGTTGATCCTGCTTTAAACTTACAATACACAACAGAAACATTTAATAAGAATGACAAGAAACTGCAATATACATTTGTACGTGAGCAAAAACTTCTCACAGCATCATTTGCTTAACTGATGTTCTTAATTTTGGAGTTCTACTTTTTGAGGATGATCTTTCACTGCTGAATGTGGCCCGAAACATCTCTATTTATTTAAGACATAATGAGGATAAAATAAAGCTTTATTGGTATTGATAGATGGAGTTGCCGCCTCGTCCAACTTTGTTTGACTTCCATGGAGTCTCCATGACCAAATACTTCACTGACAACTGGGAGAATATTCAGAGCTTCAAGGCAAGACCAGATGATATTCTAATAGCTACTTACCCTAAAGCAGGTGAGCTCAAGTAGGTACAATAATTACTTTGATTTCAATTTATTATATTTATGTTTTGTAATTTAAAATATGTCCATCCCAGGAACCACATGGGTTTCCTACATCCTGGATCTTCTCTACCTTGGGGAAGCAGACTGCCGTTCTTCTGTTCCCCTGCAAGAAAGGGTGCCTTTCCTGGAGATGAGTGTGCCTTCTCGACCTAAAGGTTTAATTCTAGACGACACACACATTTGTACGTCTTTGTGCATTATAATCCAATTGAATCTTTAATTTTGTGGGTTAAAGATCTGTTGTCAAAAGGATCTGGGTTTTTTTGTTGTTTTTTTTTATGAGCCAGGCTAAGCTGCTGAATCTAAACATGTCAAGTTGTGTATGTAATCAACTGTAATCGTATCCATTTCCCAAGGTAAAAATTTAGCAGACCAGCTCCCTACTGCTCCTCGTCTCATTAAAACCCACCTACCAGTCCAGTTTGTGCCAAAATCCTTCTGGGAGCAACGCAGCAGGGTAAAACGACATGGAACACACACGCACAACTCAGGAAACCAACAGAAGAAATCTAAATCGTTGTTTATGCCTTAACAGATTGTATATGTGGCACGTAATGCAAAAGACAGTGTGGTTTCCTATTTCCATTTTGGACGCATGAACCGTGTTCAGCCAGAACCAGGGGACTGGAGCTGCTTTCTGCAGAACTTCATGCAGGGAAAGAGTAGGTACAATATTTGAGAGCCACATTAGAATATATAATTTCCATCCAACATGTTCTTAGCAAACACCTTCGGTGCTTCCAGTGGTGTTTGGATCGTGGTATGAGCATGTGAATACCTGGTGGGACCAGAAGCAGACTTATTCTAATCTTCACTACATGTTCTATGAAGACTTGATCGAGGTAAGGGGAGTTGTGCTTTAAACTGCAAGTAAGGAGTTTGAAATGGCCTCCTTTCCATTTCTGAAAGAACAGCTGGACTTCATGCTAATAAAGTGTTTCTCAACACTGGTCCTCACCGCCTGCCTGTCTGCATGTTTTAGGTATTTCCATTCTGCCACACGCCTGAATATATCTGGGTGATTAACAGGGTTCTTCTGTACTTGATGGTCATGCAATCATGTGAATCAGCTGTTCTGGAATAGAGGTACATCTAAAACATGCAGAGAAGTGTGGTGGTGGTGAGGACCAGGGTTGAAAAACACTTTGCTAATGTGTTAACTCAGCCTTTTGATCCTGGTGTGTTGAACAAGGGGCTATATCCTTTGATTATAAATGGATTTTGTAATTTTTTCCCCTTAAATTTAATTTATGAATTGTCCTACACACAATGCTTGCAATAATTGTACTTGACTTCAGTTTCTTATTTTTAACATGTTGCCTTTAATCATTTTTAGGACTCTGGACACGAAATCAGCAGACTCTGTTCTTTTCTGGGCTTGTCTCCAACAGCTGAACAAAGGGAACTTATCCAAGCTAAAGTGACATTTGACAATATGAAACAAAACAAAATAACCAACTTCTCCACTGTCCCAATGATGAATCAAAGTGTATCTCCTTTCATGAGGAAAGGTCTGTAAAAAATTGTCTTTGAAGATCAGACATTATAGTTTTATCACTGATTCAGCACTTTATTTCCAGGAAGAGTAGGAGACTGGAAGAACCATTTCACCGTCTCCCAGAATGAACAGTTTGACGAAGACTATAAGAATAAAATGAGGAATGCTGCTCTTGTCTTTCGCAATGAAATTTAAGGACCTTGTCTAAAGCCCCACATTGTTGACACAGGAAGAAACTCGTGTGGAGTTTTCACCTTTTCTTAATGTAGGCTACATGCTTTGTTTTCTTTGCACTTGATGCTTCTGTTGTTGCACTTTAGGCTTGAGGAAAAATGAATGTGAAAGAGAACTTAAATTCTTTCCCCGTTTCTCCTTTGAGCCAAATAGACATCCGATAAACTGGAGACCTCATGAGATCGACTCAAAACCCTCAGCGATTGAAGTGTTGGTGCCCTGCTCTATAGCACGAACAGTTCAGAAACAATATGAAATGCGAAAAAAGTTATTTAATAACTGATAAAGTCGGGTTTTAGATTGTTCTTGAAAAACTAATCAGTCAAGGCTGATTAGTGGGTGAACTCACGGCTCCACAGTGAACCCACTAAATCTATTAGGGGTACGCGGTACCCTGCCGTACCCCCTTACTTTCACCCCTGTTAAAGAGTCTCCTACAATCTGCCCCGCGAGATTCTCAGCATTATCTACAGCAGAGCGACTGATCTCAACAAGCGAGCGGGTTTTGCGCTGCCTCTGGTCACAGTTTTTTTTTCCCCAGCTGGCATTCAAAGCTTCAGTTTCCATCTCCTGAATGGCCAATCTGTATTAAATACGTTGACTTTACTGGCACTCGGGTAGAGAAGAAGCACGGAGACTGTTTTTACCAAGCATACGGTCAATCAGGACGCAGAACACTGTGGGGGGAAAATGCACAAAATAATCTGCGAAGCAGCGATACCGTGAAAGGTTAACCGCGTTATAGCGAGGGTTCACTGTATATGAAATAATTTATAGAAAACAACTGAGTAATTTGTAGAATAGCTGTATATCTGAGTTTATCTAGGTGTATCTGGGACTTCATTCTCATGACTGGTCTCATAATGACTGGTCTCAACATTGATAAGGTGGATTTATTTAAATAAGACAATTTAGTCAAACATATGCGACACTTAACCGGCAGAACATAATATGAAAGTAAACGAGTCCGGATGAAGCAACAAAAATGAAAACAAATTTATTTTCCAATATAAGACCAACATAGTTGACGCTGTACAGTAAAAGATCAAGAATTTGTTTGGCAAATGCTTCTGACAGATTGACAGATTCGTTTCCTTTTGAACACAGTGTGGCGCGTTAATGTCGTTTCGAAACAGTTACTGTATCGGTCACGTGACATGCTGAAACCAATACGCGCACCGACACGGGTTTTGGTCTGTGGGTTTGCCACATGCGCCGGACCCATCACTAGTAAAGGGTTAATCTTTGTCAACCACTGAAAAATAGATACTTGTCAAATCTTTGACATTTTTATGGTAAAATATTATTGAAGGCGGAATACCTTTGGACACTGATACAACCACCTGAACTAAAAAGGACCGGTTCTAGATAAGGACCTAACTTTGCTCTGCTTAGGAGCCACACAAGGACGAAACATTCAGGTCAGGTAACAAATTTATAATGCATTTTTAAACGAGTTTAGATGCTTTGTAACTATCATGTATTATCATGTTATTGCATTTTTTTTAGTATTGTACATGTAATTTGATCGTCACAATTTGCTGGTGCTATAAAGTGTTAATGTATAGTCTTAACAGCCATAATGTCAGAAGTGTTGTGTATATAACCTAAATCAATTTCCATAAAGGCTCATGTTTCTGTCACTGTTTATTAATGCAGAACTGTTCTGGCCAAAATATTTATTACTTTATAATACTTTTGCTTTATCTCTTCCAAAGTCCTCCACATAAAATAGGACAACAGGACGCAGAGCTGTTTTTTTTTCTACTGTCATTTTTATAATTTAGTTTTTTGCAAAATGTCCTAGTATTATTTTCCTTAGCCTATTTTCTTTCAACATTTTATTTTCTTAGAAGGAATGTAAGCAGGAATGTGACTAGACACTTCTAGATATTTAAAACTAGTGAAAATCTTTACTTGGTCTCTTTTTGAACTCTGTCGGAGCAACAACGGCTTTGCAGGTTGATGTTTGTTCAAAACATTCAGTTTGTAGGGACTTTATTTGTTTGCATATTGCAGAACATGTACTGTATCTTTTAAAACTCATAGTGAATTCATAAAACTGAAACTGGACATATTTTAATCCAATCTACTTTTTTTATTTCACAAGTCGTGTAGCATTTCATTAAAAGCAATTTTCCAGCATCTTACTTGGTGAAGCAAATGTCTTAACATTTTTTTTCTGTTTTCAGGGCTTGGTCTGATTGTTTCCAGTGCTACAACAAACTTTGTTTGTTCCTAGAAGATTTACGACACACCCAACAGATGGAGTTACCAGCTCGACCTACATTGTTCGACTTCAATGGAGTCTCCATGACCAAATACTTCACTGACAACTGGGATAATATACAGAGCTTCAAAGCAAGGCCAGATGATATTGTGTTGGTGAGCTATCCCAAAGCAGGTATTAGACATAGTTTTATCTTTGTTTCAAAGTCCATTTGATTTTGTTCTTAATTTTGCAACATTTTATCTAAATGTTATGTGTTTTATGGCTCTAAGGAAACACATGGGTCTCCTACATCCTGGACCTTTTGTACTTCAGCCAAACATCACCTGACAGAGAGAACTCTGTGCCACTTCATGAAAGAGTGCCATTTCTGGAAATCAGCATACCGGGATTTCCCTCTGGTATATTTCTCTAAAACGTGACTTAATAGATAAAGGAAATTGTAACTTTTTAAAAAATTTTTTTAAATACATTCCTTTACCAGGAGTGGACGAACTGAATTCAATAAACAGCTTTCCACGCATTATCAAGACACACCTACCAGTCCAGTTTCTTCCCCAGTCCTTCTGGGAACAGAATTCCAAGGTTTGTTTATTCCAAAAACTGAACCGTCCATAGTTCTTCTGGAAAAACAGGACACTTAGTATTTTCATTTATCATTTCACAAGATTGAAGCAAACAGGAAGAAGGATCTTTGACCATTTTGCTTTGCACAATCTCTTTCAGATCGTCCAAAGTTCTGAGTCCTCTCCTATTCTAGCGTCTCTTAATCGCAGCCAGGGCTTTTTTTCTGTGACTTGTTTGAGAATTGCTGAGTATCGTTTCTGAGTTAATTTGACCTCTGTGATAGCTTTCTTTTTCATAAAAATAAATGATATTGGATATTTCAAATAATTCATACATCTAACAAGGTTCGCAATGCTATTGGAAGAGAAACAAGTTCCCCAACTAATCAATTTTTTTTTAGAATGGGTTTATGGGTAGTTTCCTAAAGTGGCATCAGAAAGGGGAAACCCAATAGCAGAAGATAAAAAAAACAACTTGCTAGATTAGCCTTGAACAAATGTTCTGCAGTTAATTAAGGGGTTAGTGTCCCCTGGGTTGAGTATAGGCTCTTCCTGCTTGTTGCTGAGAATCTTGAGGGGCAGCACTGCACTTTAACCCAACACAGAATCTCATTTTAACTAGCGAGAAGGTGATAGAAAGAAAGACCAACATAGGCTAACATGTAAGTACTGCCACTGCTGCCAACAAATTGGTACTTCTCCCTAATCACCTTTTACTATCATGCAAGGACTATTTGTTGCTTAAAAGTTCAAAGAATGTTCATCTGACTAAAACAAACAACAATACAAGCCCAGCAGAGATTAGAAATGATCCTTCATTTTGATAGCGGAACAGAAAATGGGTTTTTCCTTCCACACTCTCCAAACAATCAGTACTTATGTACACAGCATTTCATGATGTTACTTAGATTTGGTGGCCCCAAGAGGCTACTCATTGTTCAGTGACTTTTATACAGCTTCCTGCTTAAATGTACTCACATTAAAGTACCTTAAAATTAAAAACTTTCAGTGATTTTTAGTGATATTATTCTACCACAAATCTAAATTTATTGCCAGACTCCCCTGCATGTAATCTCTCTTAAATTTGAACTTTAAAAAAAAAAAATCTACATAATGTTTATCTGATTGCAGATCATCTATGTAGCCCGCAATCCAAAGGACACAGTTGTATCTTATTTTCATTTTGACCGCATGAATAAGGCCCAGCCAGAGCCTGGAGACTGGAACAGTTTTCTGCAGAGATTTGTGGATGGAAAAAGTGAGTAACAAACTAATGGGAGGAGTAACTGAAAACAAAGATAACTTTTCTGCTTATGTGACTTTCTGACTCCTTTCAGTGGTCTTTGGTTCATGGAATGACCATGTGGGAGGCTGGTGGGAGAAGACAAAGACCAGATCCAACATCCTGTACTTGTTCTATGAGGAGCTCATTGAGGTGGGTGGTGTGTCTATACGTTTCATTTAATCAGTTTGTAAATGCAAGCACAGCATAAAAGGGGCTTTCTCTGGTAGGATACTGAACGAGAAGTCAGCCGGATCTGCTCCTTTCTGGAACTGTCATCCAGCACAAATCTGAAGAAAGAAGTGACAGAAAAATCTCTCTTCAACAACATGAAACACAACAAGATGGCCAACGGCTCAGCTGATGAAGTCTTGGATTTCAAGATCTCACCTTTCATGCGCAAAGGTCAGCTGTATTTCCCCCCGCCCCCTTACTGTTTGCAGTAAAAAAGTAATCAGTGAAGTAGAGATTAACACCACAATCATCATTTCTCCATTTTTCATTTTAGGAAAAGTTGGTGACTGGAAGAATCATTTCACTGTTAAACAGAATGAGCAGTTTGATGAAGACTATCAAAGGAAGATGAGAAATACTGATCTCCACTTTCGAACAGTTCTGTAACCGCCCAGTAACAGTATTACCATCAAACGCAAATAAAAACAATCATAAGAACCTAAGCATTTTAGGTTTTTATTTAAGTTCATATGTGAAAAGCAGCAGGAAATACATGAACAAAGAGTTCAATGAGCAAAGTAAACAGACTGCACTGCACAGGGAACATTATATGTATTTTCTATGGCACATACTGCTTCATGGGACAACCCTGAGGGAGCTGGAGGAACCACAGTAGCCATTTAGACGAGTCCTCGTACAGTGAAATAATACCGGCTCATTGGAATGTCAACGGCAACAAAAAAGACGCACCGCACTGTAAAAAAAAAAAAAAAACTCAACAAGCATCTCACATCAGTAGGAGGTACTGCAGGTCAGACAAAAGAAATCAGAAAACGAGTGATGGATCATCTGCAAAGAGGAAAAAGGCATCAGGAACTAAACTTACTGACGATATTCTAAATTCTTATTTGTCAAACAATACATACTGAAAATGCAGTGAGATCAAAAAATGGATTCAAAAGAATAAACAGACTATACACATGGCTCAACAAACATGTTTTGTATGGACAGAAACAAAATCTACATCCAACAAATTTAGATTATCTAGACACTTTATAAAACTTGCAATAATATAACAGTCCTTTCTATATCAAGTATCACCTCATAACTCCCTGTTCATCTCAACAGGTAAAATCATCTGCACAGCTCATGAGCAATATCTGTGCTCAGGTTGGAGTCTTGTTAGTTCAAGTTCACAAAGCCTGAACGTATAAAGCAAACTTCTTTACCCTGTAAATTTATTTAGTTCAAGATGCTAAAATTGATGCTGAAGAAAATAATTGTCTACAAAATATGTCGTTTTGTTCACAAAGTTAAGAACATTAAGTCTATAAATGTACGACTGTGAGCCAAAATTAAACTTTTAATTTATAAATCTGGTGCTATTTATACCCCAAAGTAACTGGCCAGTTGCAACCTGATCACAGAACAGGGGTGCAATAAAAGCAACACACATTTTCAGATTTAGACTGTAACATGTTTTTTAGTACACTTCACTTGCAATAAATGACAAAAGTAGTCACAGAATTTTCCATAGATAATGTTGCTATCTGGAATTATATAATCAACTAAACTTGGCTGTGTTTTATAGTAATCCAGATTGAATTGGTTTGTAAGAAACTGCATCTGCAGCTAATTTTTTTATTATGCACTGTAATTTGGACTGATTTGAATATAAACTGGACGAAACTTAACTTAATATACTTGGATATGGATTGGAGATCCTTTTTATGACCTTTGATGGGAATTGGTTCTTTCTAAGTAAATTCCTTGGTTTACATGAGGCAGAAGGACTGCTGATGACTAACAAGTCTATTGGCCAACTTGAGTACATTTGACCTACTAATTTATGTATGCTGGCCCCTTTTAAATAAATTAGAAATTCAATCTAATTTGAATTTCTAAGGAATCTAAGGAGCAGCACTTCCAGTTACTGTGTTCTTAGTCTAACAAAGTTATCAATGTGTGTGTTTTTTTTTTTGGGCATTATTCTTGTGTCTGAGGAAGAGTTGAAGGAAAATCCATCCGTCCTCCGACTTTCATCTATAAGTCTGTTTGGGGGTTAAAAACAAGCTCAGAATTGACACTTATGAAACAAATACTTTCTATCTGTGCATAATTTTTCCTAAACTTGAAAAAGTATTATTTTTTTAAGGCAAATTTATTTGACTAAAATGTATTTTGCCGATAAATGTGAACTCAATTTAAAAACCAAAGGTCTGATCCACTCCAACCTGAGCTTTTAGAAATACCACTTAAGATTGTCCTTCACAGTAACAACTATGCTTTAAACACAACTTTATTCATGAACACTAGAAAGGACAGTATTTACATTGTGACTTGCACATTTTATCTCTAAAAGGTAATAGTAAAATACTTCAGTCTAAACAGGTAAGTGCTTTGTCACTGATTCAGGTCTAATAAGTGTTCAAGCCAAGCCAGTCCTGTGGGTTGCAGCCCTGCAAAGCTGTGCAGCATATAATTCAATACAACTGATCTGTTTAAAAATCTGATTCAGATTCTGCAAAAATGCGCCCAAAGGCATTGATTATTAATGGGTGGTATCCCACAGGCATTGTTCTGCAGCAGCCTAAGACAATAAAATGCATCAAACTCATGGGAATTCAATATGGTATCTTAAACCGCTACTATCCTCAGCAGCATGGGAGGCTTCTCTGGTTGTTGTTCACTGCCTGTATCTTTATGTAACCAGCTTTAACTTATAAGACAAAACAAACAAGTACAACAGCGACAGCAAGGTAAGAGCTTACACATAATCTGCTGCTGAGTCACCATGATACAAATGCTAAGACCCTAGAGAGAGAACAGCACAAGAACCAGTCATGATTATGTATGGCACATCTTTACATAACAAAAGAAGTTAGGAAAAAAAAACTCTAAAAAAATTTACAACCAATGATATGCTTAGGAATTCTTTCATGGAAACAAATGGGACCTTTTACACTTATTCACATTACAGGAAGTTGATCATTATAAACCACTTTATTAGGAAAATTACCACCTTCATCACTAATCTTGAGCACATCACACAGCTGCTAAAATGTTTCCTTGTCTAATCTAAGTCTGGTCCCAAAAAAGTTAAACTCAGAATTACGTGTAAGTGTGATTTCACTTTGCAACCCAGATCCTATTTTGTCGGACCCTCATGTATTACCCCATATGTGTGTTGCGTGCATTTGTACTGCAGCATATTGAACAATGTTGTTTATTCTGATGCTGACAGGATCAATGGAATGACACTAATTGAAATCTTCTTCATCCAGTATTTGGGAGAGAGACTTGGGTCACAAAAAAAGCTGGAATTTTCAGCAATACATGTTTAATGATTTTATCACAGCCGCTACAAATTCTAACTCATAAAAGCTGCTCTAAACCTTGTCAAAAAGTGCAACGGTGGCAAACTAAACAAGTCTTGTCTACTCAGACTTTACCCATATTTGGATCCGACCAGAAGAGAGGAAACCAAACTGTACTTGGAAATTGGAATTTCAAGGTCAGTCGGGATAACAAGAATGTCTCCTAAAGTTGAAATTCCAACTTTCCAACTGAAAGTTGTAAGGCAAAGAGCAAACCTGCTGTGTGCATCCACACTGTAGAGGAAGTTACTGGTATAAACGTTGAACAAAGCACTTCTGGATGTATGTATCTTATTAAACCAGTGGCACAATAAGTGCTTTAACTTATCTACTTGTTAAAATGTTAGTATTGTGTTTGAGGAAAATAAAATATCAGTATATTATTAGCTTGCTTTCCTAGTGGTAGATGTTACCAAAACAAATACTTAATAACTTTTGTTTTCCAACTTGCAACTAGAAAGCTCTGAACCTGGTTATGATTCCCTGCTCTGAGTTCCAGCTTCAGAGACAGCTAGACCACTGGTAAATAGTCCGGTGTCCTATATAGTTATTTCACAGTGGCTAAACCAACAAAAGAAAAGGAAAAATAATTCAAAACTAAAGATTTTAACCAATATTTTCAAAAACCTAAATCATTGAAGGAGTAAGAACAACACATGTTTAACAGCAGTTGCAGGCCTGATTTCTATGTAACCTAAAATCAATTTGTAAAACACACATTACAGATTCAAGTGTTTGCCTCAAACCAGCTTTGTCTTTACAGATGAACAAATGCAGTCAGCGTTTGGTAGAAGTAATTTAATTTAGCTTTCCATTAAGATTAGGTGATTCTATTATCGTATTTGAATATAAGCAGTACAAAACATTGATATACTCACTGAGCTGCTATTATCTTTTTTTTTCCTACCAGAGGATTTCTTTCTACTTTTTACCCTGCTGATAATGCTCTGGCTCTTGCAGTGGAAATGATGGGGATGAAAAACAAACTGTCCTGGTTCCTGGAAAAGGTTCTTGCAATGGAAACACAGCATATGATAAAATTATGTGAGTGAAAAAAATGGAAAGAGCTGTGTGGGTAATGTGTCAAACATTTCGTATCTCCCAGTTACAGTAAAATCCATTCACCTGGTAAATCCTTGAAACAAAAGGACTTTAAAGATAAAAGTGATGATCTTAATATCAATCACCTAAAGTTTCTATTAAACTGGTTCCTATTTCTAAGCCAACTTGAGGAAGTCTGATCAGATCTCCCCTGCATTAATCTCAAACAAACGTGTGAAAATCTGAAGTGCAGTCACTGGTCTTTATGTTCATTGTGTGGTTCAAAGGTCTATAATTTCACTGCTGACACTGGCAGAATCATCATGTCGACTCACTTCCAGGTAACTGCGTGAACCAACGGGTCTCCCAGCTCTTGCTCGCGCCCTTTCAGAATCTGGGGTGATAAACGGCCGAGTGTCATCCACGCCATCCTCGCCCAAATTCCCTGTAGATGTTCTGGAAGGGCGAAGCGACACTGGGCAAGACACTGATGAGGGAACGCTGACCATACCATTCCCAGCCCACCTGTGACCCTGGTGGGATGGCGTGGGTGGAGCAGTCACCTGCCTGCTGGGTACGCTGCTGAGAATGCTACCCCCCAGAGGCATGGAAGACTCTGTTGGGGCATCGCTGCTCTCAGAAAGCAGCTGAGGATCACTGTTCCTACGAAGCCAATGCTCCTGGCTGATCCCAGAACCCGGAGAAGGAGTCTGGATTATAGGATGAAACAGGCTCCCTCCTGTGACCAAATGTTCTCTGTGCAGAGCATCGTCAATGCTGCGAGTCAGGTCAATAGGGGAGGGTGGCCGTAGGTCAAATTCATAGAAAGACAGAGATGTATCTCTGTCCTGATCCAGGCTGCCACTCACTGAGTGATGTGGAGGTTGACCCAGAGTCTGCAGTCTCAGCAGGGAGCTAGTGGAATCCTCAGATATGCCTCGGTCCTCAGGGTGGCCCCCATGGTTACGACCGTAGTTACTGTCTTTGACCAAGCGCGGCTGGGCCATATTCTGCTCATGATCCTGGTTCCTAATAAGACTCTTGCTGATATCAGCTCCAGGTCGCTCTTGTCCAGCCCAGTTGTTCGGGACGTCTCCTGGTCCTCCCACTCCCCCTGTTCCGCCTCCCACACCATTACTTTCAGACTTTCTGCAGGGTTTACCTCTCAGACTTTGGACTATCTTAGACCAGCATGTGTGTCTTTGAGGGGAACCAACAGACTGACCAGGAGTTGGGGGATCCGCTGTGCTGCCATCTTGCCCTCCTTCCTCCCTTGCCCGGCATGTGATGGGCCTCCAGAACACCCAGGATCCCATTAGTAGCAGGAAAAAACCCCAGGTTAGTTCCAGCAGCCGAGCCCAGAAATGCACCAACCACCATCCCCAGCTGAAACGCTTCCAGTCTCCTAACAGTCCATACAGCCACAAGGTAGCGTGGACATGCAAACCGCAGCATAATGCTCCAAGAACTGCACAGACTGCCAGCACTCTTCCCAGAATCACTGCTGTTTTTTGGCTCCCCGTCCAGGTCTTCCTCCTGGCCTCAACAGGAACACTGTGATGGGGAAGAGCAGGGCAGCGTATACGTGGAAATACATAGCAAAGATAGCCCAAACAGATACCCAGGCCCCAACACAGGGACAAGACCTGTAGGGTTACTGGTACTATAGGAGACAGAGCTGGAGACAACAGATCAGCAGCTAACAGTAGTGTACATTGCAACACAGTAAGCACAGCCACCAGAGGGGGGTGCTCTAAGGTTGGAGGTAACACACTGACTCCTGCCACTCTCAATGCAAGAATTACTAGGGACGCCTGGGCCCACACTAAGAGGTGAAGAGGCAGGTTGTAGAGGGCCAGAACTGCTGTGCGAGGGAAGATGCCTCGTGTCCTATAAGGGTCGAAGAAAAACAGAACTGCCCTCAGGCCTCCAGCCAGAAACAACAGAGCATTGGCAAGTCCAAGAGCCCCGCGATGAGGACAGTTCGCTCCGGGGGACAGAGTCAGGCCGAGGGCAGCTCCAGCAAACAGGAGCAGGAAGAGGCTTGCTGTGCCGTAGACATGCAGTTCCCAGGCAAAAGCCAACGTGCGGCTCAAATCACCCCAATAAAGAAGTGTGCCATTCGTAGAGGGAATGGCACTTGGAGATGGGGCTGGATTAAAAGTAGAGTGTGGAGCTTGCTGTGGATATCCCAACAGAACAGAGCGGTTCCTCTCGTTCTGATACGTGGGGCCAAATCTGGGTCGGATCACAGGAACAACACCAGTTGTAAGAAGTGAAGAGTCCCCTGAAAGGTAGAACATGCCTTTGATTAGTATTTTTTTTTTATCACAACAGAGAAATGTTCAACTATCTTACAGAAGAAGAAATCAGTGAAAGAGCATGTAGTACCACTGAGATCCACTAGAGGGGTGCAGCTCACCATCATTGAATAATACATCAGCGAATAGAAACTAAGATGCACTGCTAAAGGTCTGTAATGCAGTGCTTTCAGAAAGTATTCATACACATTAGTTTTTACATTTTGTCACATTCTGACCACAAACTGCAGCGTGCTTTAAGATTTTTATGTGAGCGACTAAAGTAGTAAAAAATAAATGCAACAGGAAAACAATGGTTTTTTTTCAAATTATTTAAAACTCTGAATGGGGCTAAAACATGCATGTTATTATAATATCCATAAATGTTCCCCAGTGCAAGCAGCCAGCTGAAGAATCCATCTAGTAAATACTGTAGATGTGGGTAATTTAATCGCAGAATAAATCTTGCTGTTATGTGTACGGATTGGAGTTTTTCTTTAGAGAACATTAATGACCAAACAGCATTATGAAGATCAAGAAACACACAGGACAGGTAAAAAAAAGATAATGATGTGGAGAAGATGAACTAAATGCATAGAAGTAGGAATGTAAATAATGATTGTTTTAGTAATTATTATTGATTATTCAGACGGTTAATTGCTCAATTGCATTTTAAAAATTGGCAAACTTTGCAGATTTTTCTTTAAGCCTTTTTTTATACAATATTAGAAATGCAAATATTTTTTGCAGAAATTGAACCAGGTGAAGGCAAAACTTTGGCCATAGAGAAGTTTTGGGAAGAACATATTTACAGATGAAGATTTTCTTTTCATGTTAATAGTGAAATGTATAAATGTTTTGTACAGTTTTCTTAATTACTGCTCTCAGTATGTTCTTTCATCTAGTTGGCTTTTTTAAGTTTATACTTAAATTAATGATTAATTGATTACTAAATTAGTTGACCATTATTTCAATAGATTGGTGTTGTAATGCCACAAAAGCTTAAGTAGTATGTATTGAGAGGTCTGTAAAGAAAGACAAACCATCATTATACAGTAAAACCCACATCTAATTGAATTTTTATGAATTTGCATCAAGTAATTTTTCAGAAAACTATATTTGGTCAAATAAGAATACTCCAAACCTTGACCATAGGTTGTCATTCTGAGCAAATAACCTTCGGGGCTTGTATGATACACTAAAAACAACCACAAAGGTGACCAGCTGGAATCACTGATGAATTAAATTTCTTTTTGAATTCATTTGGTCATTCTTGCTAGTAAGAAGAGCTGAAATTCAAAGTAACTGTGTGACTTAATTGAGATTATACAATTAACAAAAACATATTTATTATGCAGCACAGCACAGTGTCACAATAAATTTATATCAGGCAAAGCTCTGCACACATTCAGAGATTACCAGAATGCCACATGGGAGAAATTTGCATCTCTCTGTTTATAATTTGCTCATTATGACTCAGGCTCCTGTTTGCACAGAGCTCTTAACTTTATTCAACTGGAAGAACCTGGAAACACCCGGTTGTATTATGATCATATTCAGTGCTAAGATTTCTTCTAGTTTTCATTTTAAGGAAAAACACAGAATGTAGCCATGATAAAGGTGATCTTACGAATTTTAAGCAATAGGATATCCGTCTTGATGGCTTCATTGTACATCAACTTCAGCCATTTTTAACGGTAAGATGATCAGTGGTAAAACTTTCAACCTCTAGTCACTTGAAGTTCTCTTTGCCAGCCAGAAGACCTCCATAAACCTGACAGAGTGATAAATGACTCACTCCCACATAGGTTTCATCCTTTTTGTTCCCTCCCTCCTTCCATTGACGCACTCCTGGGCCTCACAAAGTAAAAGCGCTTTGTATACACATCTCAGACACGCTTCTTTATTTACATAAAGGTATGTTTTACTTCCTTCAACATTTTTTCCCCGAACTGGGATGAGATCCAGACACATTCCAGATGTGCTGATCACACTGCACAGCTGGGCACACTTAGGCTTACCTCAGCCCTTTTGTTTTCTCTTTAAAACTGGCATTTTATCATATGTCAGGAAAGAAATAAAATATCAAATGGCCCTGTTAAAAAACTAGTTACAAGTAGAAAAATTCACACAAAAACTAATGCTATGTTATGATGCCAAAGCATAACAAAGCATTGGTTGAAAGTAATTTTTTTTTTTTTTTACCAAGATTGTTGTTACAACAGACAGAGGTTCTTTTGATCATAGTAATTCCTTAAAAAAAGGCTGGAAAACATTAGCTTATAAAATTCTAGTAACATTCTGGACAAAGATACTTGAAGTCTCTCAACAAAGGATACAATCTAAACTTGGTATAAGTCATATTAGCGTAAGCTCTTCTAACCTTATATGCCTTGGTGTTTATTCCAGAAGTGGTTAAAATATTCCACTGACAAATAGTACAGTCCTTCAGTAGGGTGGAAATGACAGCAGTTTACATTGTTTATTGGTCTGTTAAATCGTACAGGACTTAATATGACTATGACTGTATACATCGGTTATTTATTCTGTAGCAGACATTATCAGATTTACACTTTATGCAATTGTCATGGTAATCAATGAGAAACAAACGTTCTACCACATGTAAAGCACCCAAAAACATGAAAATAGACATTACTCTGGTCTTGTGATTATGTATATTTTTAAGCAACATACACTTATGTGCATTAAACTGTATTTTAAATGAAGAAATATATTTTTATGCATGCAGGTGTTAAGAATGTGCACTAGAAGTTACAATGTTAGAGCTGAAGTTTAATTGTTTGTCCCATGTAAAGTCCTTTAAATGAAATAAAACTAACACAGATACCCAATTGTGTGAAAACTAAAGGAGTGTCACTCATCACAGCTCCTTAGAAATTACAAATTGGCAAGCATGGCTGTTAAGAAGCAGAAAAACAAATGAGGTGGATTCTCAAAAACTGATTATGTCATCCGGGACATGTCACTGTGGAATACTGTCTCTGCTGACCACATACTGTCACCGCTGTCATGACAGTGATGAAACCATTATGCAGAAACAGTCCTCAGTCAGAGGCCTTTTCGAATTTGTTGCAAGACAGACTGCTTCTGGAGATTCATCCTGTCCACAGCATCACCAATAATCACAGCAAATATTTGAAAATTCTTGAATATGAGTTCCAATAATATTCAATTCCCCTTTTGGATAAATAATTTTTTTATGCTATAAATTTATAAATCTAAAAATAATGTACTGTTAAAAATTCTTGCAGCAAAATTAAATTCACTGGTAGTTGATATTGTTTGTGTTGCTATTATAACCATCTTTAACTGGTTAGTTGGGATCAGTTCACTGGTACTTGGGGAGTTGGAAACTGAAACATTTTGGGAAAAACTGCCCTGAAGTAAACATATGAGGGCATGTTCTTCGTCAAAGTTACTGCATTGTAATGTTTATCACTCGTGTATTGTGGTTACCTAGTAAAACATAAATACATCTTGTATGCTGTTTAGTCATTTCATGCTCATCAGACAACCCCGAGTGCCTTGGACTAACCGGTGTGTTGTTCTTTTCACACTAAGCACTGCTGCTTTTACTTCCTAATATGGGTTTAAAAGGGAGACACCGACTTTGACTGAACTGAACTTCAAGCAAAAAAACAGCTGTAAAAATGATCGGCTAAAAAAAGCGTATTTATGTTACCAGTAATGCCTCTCTTTAAATGTGCTGTGACTGCCCTAAGTGTAATGTTCCTTTATTTATTTTTTACTGTCTCGCCTGCCTTCATCTTTTTCTCTCTGCATTTGGCTTTCATCCCCACTCTGTTCTGCATATACCTTTCTTCTCCCACACCTTCCCCCTCTCTGTCTAGTTTCTCCTTTGCATTACTTCCACTGAGACCCTATTTGCTTCTCTCTTGCCCTTTTCCTTCAGTCCTACCCACCCACTTCCTCTCACCTCCTGCTCATACTTTAGTCGCTCACTTTGTTGACCCCATCTACAGCCCCCCTTTCTACGGAAAAGCTTGTCTCCTTTTTCCCTTCCTTTGAAGCTTTTTCCAGTAAAAAAAAGGATTCCAGCTGTATAAATAATTATTTTCTGAATGATCAGAGGACAAAGGAAACTCTGAAAGTGGTTGTAACTCCAGAGCACATAGATTCTTGTTTCTTACCTCTTGACGGCACAGTAGTTCTCGATGCATTTCTTCCTTTTTCTGCTGTTTTGACACTTTGAGTTGTAACTGTCCAACCAGCCTCCGGAGTAGGTGGAAGACCAGTTGTAGATGTGTGGGTTTCTTGTTCTGTTGAACTGTTTGGATTTGGACCAGCTGGGCTTCTGTTTGTGACAGGTTGTCCTGCAGTCTGTGGCTGTTTATCAGCAGAACTTGACATGGGTTTGGGAGATGTCACACCAGAAGAGTCCTGCTTTGGCTGAAGTTGGTCACTGGAAGGGTGATTTGCTGCAAGTGTACCTAAAAATGGAGGATAATATATGTTGAGACATTCAAGTGACATTTAATTCCAACTTCAAAGAGCTATGAAACTGTTACATGCATATGGTGATAGCGCATAACATTATAACTAGTGAAAGGTGAAGTAAAAAAATATGTTCTTTAATTGAAGATCTTCAGGTGTTTACCAAGTCAAGATTGGGCAGCAGATGAACTGCTGTAGCTTAAATTGCTGAGATGCAAATTCTGGTAGAGAAAAGTGTCAGAATGCACATTTTGTTTCATGTGATATTGCAATTCCACCCCACAAACTAGTTGGAGTGAAATTAGTCTTCTATAATGACTCAGACCTCTGCTACTAATCAGTGAGGTGTTGATATGTTGAAATTCCCCAAATCCCAATTTAATCCAATCCATCCTGAGGTGGGCAAACAAATCTGATTCATGGAACTCCCACCTCACAACCTGAAGGACCTAAATCAGGGGTGGACAACTCCAGCCCTGGAGGGCTGGTCTCCTGCAACTTTTAGATGTTTCTCTACTTCAACACACCTGAGTCAGATAATGAGGTCATTAGCGGGACTCTGGAGCACTGGACTGCACTTAGGAGGTGATTCAGCTATTGGATTAAAGTGTTTTGGACCAGGGAGACATCTAAGAGTTGTAGGACACCATCCCTTGAGGACCAGGATTGCCCAGATCTGATTTGAAAGGATTTTGTGGATTTGATGGCACAAGAGGTAAGAGATGTTTTGGCAGCAAATGGGGGACAATCATTAGACAGGTGGTCATAAAGATATGCTTCATAATTAAATATCTTACCGGTTAATTCCACTGCCTTAGGTGTTTGTTGTGTTACTGTAGAGGTTGCACTGATGGTTGTCAACCAAAACAGGTGAGTCTTGTCATTCTGATAATCCAGTGACGGTGTTTCTTCTTCCGTAACTTTGGAGGTCAAGGTCTGCGCCTGTGGTCGATACTGAGCCATCTCCTCAGCAACTGTTGGCTGATGACCAGTTGATTTCTCCTCTGCCAGGGCTCTGCCTGATCCCAACCCTTGGGAATCAACATCCGCTGAGCGTTCGATTGATCTCTCTTCTGCTAGACTTGGATGGGATGGCAAAGTGGGAAAAGGTGAAGTTGCTGCATCTTCTTCCCTTTTCAGAACCTTGATGAATGTTAAACTAGCTGCGTCAGTCCTGGGTCTTGGGACAGTTGGTTGGGTTGCAATTTTCCCCCTGGTAAAATTCTGTGGAGATTGCGTAAAAATTAAAGATGGGTTGATCTGTGTCGTTGGATGGATCATCCGATGCCCCTGCTCCACTGCATTCAAAACTGTAAACCTTTCCCGGATTGTTACTCTGATGGGAAGATCGGTGCGTCCTCTGGGAGGCAAAGAAGGCCAGAATCTAATTGTCTGCTTGGTAGGTGAAGGTGGGTTGCTAGGCAAGTTCAGAGTTGTGAAGGAAGAAGAGGAACCAATGATGGTCTGTGCACCAGATAAATGGAAGAAGAATAGGATCATGGTATGGAACAGGAGCAGCTTGAGAGCCATATTCAGCAAGGAAGCGAAGCGAACCTTCAGGGAATTGGGGCTTATTTGTCACACCATTCTTCCACTGTTGGGGGAAAAGGAGAAAATACATAATAACTAAACAGAGATAATTACAGAATTAGGTTTAAAAAGACAGATTTGTCCTTAATTTATTTTATTAGAGCAATTTTAACCTTAGAAAGGCACACAAAGAAAATGTCTTGCAAGTGAAATTGGGTGATCTTCAGTATGGTAAACCGCGATTGATGACCAGCTGTTTAAGAGACAAACAGATCTTTTTCTGATGTAAGAGAGGGCATAATTTTCAGTAGGTGCCAAGAAGGCTGAAGAAAGGACACCAATGTCACTCTGTTTTATCTTTCTGAGCTTTTATTCTCTCATGGTGGATTTGGATATGTTTGTAGCTTTTTGGAGTGAAGATAAAAATTTACATTCTTTAGACCATACAAACAGAGAGTGCAGTTTTGTAGTGCTAACCATGTTCCTTATGTATGTTGCTAAAAGTATTTTAAAAGTCACAATTGATCAATTTTGTCTCCTTTAACCCACTTTATATATGACTGGTCATTTTGGTCAAACATAATTCTGTTCTTTGTTTCTGAGAGCATTTGCAAATTGTAACATTGTTTGCTGTGTTGCTTTAGGAGTGATGGTTCCACCTTATACCAAGTTTCCTTTCAGGCCATGTTGGGACAGGATTCATTTTATTATGAATGACGAAGTATCAGCCAAGCTCTTCCGAAGGGGTTTTCTTTCCAAAAAAAAAGCATAGTATTTGGAGTGTTGCTTCAAAATACATCTCTAAGGTTTGAGTGAACTTCTTAAAATTCTCTGATTTCTGAATTTATTCTGATATTTAGCAAGACAGGAAAAAATCTTGGTAATTCTTTCTGACTTAAACAGAAAAAGGACAAACTGGTCAGACCAGGAGAAAAGAAAAAATAAGGTCATGTAGCTTTTGTGTTTGTGAATATCTGGTTTCAACTTTCTGTGGTAAATCAAAATGACAGACCGAATCAAAAATGAAGGGAGTCACAGATGGTTTCAGTCAGTGACAGATGGGTACAATAACTTTTTCCTCCTATCTGTGCTTTAAAAGGTTCTTTGGGAAAATATCAAGATTATTTCCTTCACATGTCTTCTCAGTGTTTGCTTCTAAGTAGGAGGGTTTATTTACACGCTATCTGAGTCGTGATGCCAGAGGTGGTGAGGCTCAATGTCGTATATCAGAGAGCCAGGTGACATGTAACTCCCCAAGGCCCTTGAGGACTGAGCATTCTTAGAAGTGATTGAACCAAACAACTGCCAGTAAAATCCCGCAACACCCATCTTTTTGTTCTCCAACTTGCATAAATCTTTCTCATTCCCGTCAGTTTCTACCTATGACTCAGAGTGGGAGACAACCTTTGGCCACAAAGTAAAACTTCAGCTGAAAGGGAAAGGAAAGCTCAGAAAATAGAAATCAGTGGCTATGGGACATTTTATTTCGCTGCGAATGAGTCACCTTGCATCCATTCACATCCATGATGATTAGACCTCAGAAATGTTACCGTAGTCACACACAAGGATTTGCTCGTGTATTCTGTGCTTCCAAACATGCTTAAGGAAATCTATGTGAGTGTATGGAAAATGTGTCTGGGAATGTGCAAGTGAGCATGCAGTTTATACATGCAAAAAAAAAATCCAGTTTGAAATTCTCTACGCATGCTCAGGAAATCTAAATCTTGTGTTTAGCGAGTCTGTACAGTGGTGCACATGTATTCCTGTAAACATCAGTGTGTACAGGAATACAACTGTTAGAACATCTCACTCTCCACCCACTCACAGTAGCCTGAGTGTTTATTTTTTCCTCTTTTAGCTACCTCGTCTTCTGTCTCTCCATTTTCAAAAAAATAAAAATGCCACCCCCTTCCCCTCTCTTCTTCTACCTTGTTTTTCAGCTGCACAGCTTTGCATGGTAGATAACATCCAAATGATGGAGGCAGAAGCAAAATAACTGGAATGCAATGCTAGAATCTGCTGATGTGGAAGTGGTATTTTGAAAAGAGAAGAGAAAATACAGATAGAGAAGCACAGAAGGTGAAAGAGGCTTGATGTGGCTGATAGTAGAGGGCACAATGAGGCAAGCTGATGAAAGCGAGGAGACCGGCAATACAATTAAGAAGAAGAGAAGTATGGAGGGATGCAAATATAGAACAGCTGATGGGGGAGTCGGAGAAGCTCGTTAATAAAGTGACAGAAACAAAGGCAGATGATATTTCATAAAAGTACAACATGGACACATGGAAACTACGCAGCCGGGTGAACTGGTTTGATCAAATGTGGCAATCAGTCCAGGAAGTTATGCAAAAAGAGAGAAACTGCGTCACAGTTCCATATGCAGGTGTGCATTCTCAACTTACTTCTTTGGTAATGAAGCATGTTGCACTATTTCTACCTAGATACAAATGATTTGAGTTTAAACCTATGGTCAGAAATACGAGAATATGCTGAGACAAAGCAGAGATTATTGAGAGAAACTCTTGGTTGCTATTTTTGAAATGTTGTCACAATTAATCAATCTCTTTTTCAGAAGCCAAAAACAGAGCAGAATGTTCTGGTCCACTGGACCAATACAAATAAGAGTGAATTTAGTTTCAGCTCATCCAAACAGTTTGAATTTGGGGGGGAAAAGGACAAATCATTTCAGTCAGGCACCACTAATCATCCTTCCTCACGTCTGCTTCGGTACGCTGTTGAGCAAACGTCGATCATTCTCTTGACCCTGACACATCTGTGCATTCTGCAGCCAGAATCCCTCAAACAGTGACTAAAATACGCACACACAGGCTCACAAATAGAAATTACGTTCCTCTGAGACTGTTCACAGGGGGGGAAGGCAGATGGGTGCATGGCCCGAGTATTTTTATCTTTGTAAAGCCCAGGGGGTTCTCTGTGACACTTCACTCTGAATTTAAAATGCAACATGGTGAGCATGTCGTCTGCATGCCATCACTCTTACTTGCACAATGCATGCCTTGTTTGATGCAGGAAATGCCCGTGGATAAAATCCAACTGTACAGTAGCAGGCAGCAATCTGGAGATTACTATAAACTCCTAGCCCACGGTATATCCTGGCTGTTATACAACCACATGAGTAAGTGCTGCAACAGCTGCTACTAATCAGTTAATCGTGGCAGCACTGATGTCATGTCTACACACTCCTTGTAATATGACGAGTGAATTAACAAACTTTCCATAAGATACCTGGGAGGTGTGTGTGTGTGTGTGGATGTGGGTGGGGCGCACACACAGTAATGCTTCTGCAGAGACTCCCTCCTACTTGCAAACATTCATTTTCCTTTTAACAGATTTGAGACAGGATGACAGAGTGTGAAGTTTCCATTGGTTTGAGTGATTTTATCTGTCTGTTGGCAGCCTAGGATCAGTCTTTTTAACAGGACTGGTCCACATCATCAACAATTTGGTTTAGATTTTTAGTGAAGGCTTGAGGACAACACATCTTTCTTAGCACAGAGCACATGAAGTACCAACGCGAAGGACAGAAAGCTGAGTCATGGCTGGAATCTTGTTTACGTAGTAATTGAATGGATGGCTCCTGATTAAAATCACAATTTTGTCAATTACAGACAGCAATTTGGCAATTGCTTTGCACAGCTGCTGGTGCTTAGACCTCTACGACTTTCTGTCTCCTGTTAAAGGTTCAAACTTGATTTCATGTGTCAAAGACCAGCAGAGTTTTGGTTCTGCTAGTGAAATTTGCGTACATGGGACTTTTTAAACTAAAAACATGTTTTGGGTTGGTTGAAATGTAATTTATTTTTTAATCTAAATGGTCAGAAACATGTGGAGTGCAATTAAGTACAAAAGAAATGCAAATATAAACATTAAAAAGACAAATCCAAACTTGCAATTTTTATAAGTACCGGTAGGTCATTTTCAAATAGTTCTGTTAGTTAATCGTCTCACTCATCAGTGAAGAACAAAGATGTGCTAGTCAAGCTTTTCTCGGCTGATGCTGATTTCTGGTATTCTTTCAGGTGGCAGGTGGGATTTAGCAAGATACACCACAAAAAAGTAAAGAGTAAAGTAAAAGTTACTGGTTCTTAATTTGAAGAGTTTGATTTTGTATAAAACAGAAAATTAAGGAGTTCTAACCTTTTAGTGAAATAACTTGAACCATGGCTATTATTACTTGGACTGGTTTTCTTATTTGTTGTAAAGGTGGTTCTAACAAGCTTAATAAGGAGGAAATTTTGCAACATTAGAGAAAGAGTCCAAAGAGCATATATAAGTATGACAAAAGAAGTGGTGAGAATCAGGCTACAGAAAGACGACTTTCTGCAGAAATGGGGCAGATTGGCAGAAGTTCAGGGGATTGTAAAAGATGATGTTGGGAATACAAAGACATAAACATATATGGAGCTAAATGTAAAGGGCATTACTGCTCAGCCATCAGCAAGTTGTGCAGATGTATAACTTGTTTGTACTTTGTCCTGACTGTGGAAACGTGGGTGGGTGTGTTAGGAAGTGAATGTATGTGAATATGTGGGTATGTGAGAAACAGGAAGAAAAGGGAAAGAAGGAGCATGTGTGGTTGTGTTGGAATGTGAGTCAAGGGGGAGGTCCTTCCATTAACCGTTACAAAATTCCACACCTTGAAATAACACACAGTTTCCAAAAAACTCCCACTGTATCGCCTTACTACCAGTACAATTTAAAAAACAAAAAAAAAACATGCCCTTCACTGTTTTGTTCAAGTTTCACTGTTAGATCTTGAGACATTTGAGCTCCTAACCTGGAAAATTGATTTTCCAGAAAGTTTTCCAGGTGAGGTCACAGAATATGTGTCAGACCAAACTGATCCATGTACCCACAGACAAGGAAGGTTGTTAAGAAGGCCTCCCTGTGTGTGTGTGTGTGTGTGTGTGTGTGTGTGTGTGTGTGTGTGTGTGTGTGTGTGTGTGTGTGTGTGTGTGTGTGT
>CAEGAF010055819.1:0-13373 GCA_903067075.1 Micropoecilia bifurca | reverse complement strand
TTCTGCCATACATTATCATGATTTTTTCCATCCATCATCCATCCATTCTTCATCCATCCATCCATCATCCCTCCATCCATCATCCATCCATCCATCATCCATCCATCAATCATCCATCCATCCTTCCATAATCCCTCCATCATCCATCCATCCATAATCCCTCCATCCATCCATCATCCATCCATCATCCATCCATCCATCCTTGCATAATCCCTCCATCATCCATCTTTCCTTAATCCATCCATCATCCATCCATCAATAATCCCTCCATCATCCATCCATCCATCATCCATCCATCCATCCATCCATCCATCCATCATCCATCCCTCAATCATCCATCATCCATCCATCCATCATCCTTCACATCAGACCAGTAGAAACCAGAGACTTCATCAGCCATGAACTTTGACCCGCTCTGAGGCTCCGCCCACATTGAGGTGAACAAGGTAAACTTTTGTAAACGATAAAGAGAAAATTGAAAACCGGAAGCAGCGTCACAGAAAACGCCAGTTGGTGGCGCTGTAGCTCCGCCACAGAACGACGCAGACAGAGATGTAGCGGCCATGTTGTTTTACAAACGTCTCACACAACGACACTGAAACAGAAAACTGGAGTTTTGAACTTTTTCTACTTTTCAAACATTTAAAAAAAAAAATTCTGTTAAAATGGCGGCTGTGGATTTTTGCAGTTTAAGCTACTAAACGTGGGCGGAGCCTGAATGCAGCAGGTTTTAATCTGTCCTAATGTTCGGCTCCTGCTCCACTGGTCTTTAAAATCCACCTGAATGTCTCCAAGGCATTTCTGGGATCAACAATCATAAAAACTGAGAGATGAAAACAGGAGAAATAATTGATTTGATCTGCACTGAAAGCAGAAGTTTAGTTGACCGTGTTTCAGTTGGTCCCGGTTCTGTTTGGCTCCTCTGGGCTCCCGTAGATTGACCTTCCATGAACCCGTCTCTGCTGTGGTTGCAGCAGAAACGCCTCGACTCGCAGCCTGACGCCAACCAAACGTTTCTGAGCAGCAAATGTTGTTGACGGCGAGTCGTCAGCAGGTCTGTGGGAACCGGGTCAGCCGGGCGCCGCTGCAGGCCCACTTCCTGTTCACACATCCTAGCGGGGCCGTTCACACCTCACAGTGACCTCTGACCCCACACCGTGTCCTGGAACACAACCACTGGAAACAGACGTTACTGGAGCAAACTGGACCTGTTGGTCGGCTGAACCTGTGAACTGATTAAATGAACTGAACCGAGTTGGGACAGAATGATTCAATGACATATCGGTTCTGCTAACCACGACAAAAAGTCTGACATTAATCCACTTTTTTTGTGAATAAACTCAAGGCACACTTTAAACACAACACAACATAAACACAAATCAGCCAATCACATTGCAGGAACTCAGCAGCTGAAATGGAGCATCAGAATAAGGAGGAAAGGGTTTAAGCTGATCATAAACTGCTGATCTTAGCTGGTTTTATTACATACAGTCATCCTAAGATCTACAAAAACAGGAAAAAATACCCAGCCGACATTTTATTGTGGTTCTAGAAAAGCAACATTGAAGCATTTGAGCTCCAGCAGCAGCAAAACAGATGGATGGTTGGTCAGGATTCAGCAGAGGAAACTTCAAATCTGACAGAAAAATCATAACTATAGCAAACAGCTGTTTGATTTCACTTCTGAAAGGGACCCTCAAATATTAGCCTCATTTTGATATCAAGGTTGTTGAAACAGTTTGTAATTGCTGAGAAAAAACAATGTGGATGTTATTTCTATAGAAGAGGATTAGGGCCACCGGGAAAAAAAATTATCCATCCATTAACATTTAAATGACATTAAAATTCTGACTTTAAATCTCAGAATTCTGAGTTTAAAGTCAGAATTATGACTTTAAACTTAGAATTCTGAGTTTAAATCTCAGAATTTTGATTTTAAAGTCAGAATTATGACTTCAAAATCAGAATTTTAATTTCAGAATTCTGGGATTTAAAGTCTGACTATAAAGTCAGAATTATTATTAATTTTGTTTTCGGTGGCCATAATCCTCTTCCGTATATTTCAGACAAACCCTGAGAGGCTTAAATGATCTAAACCTTATAGAACCGATCCAGCTCACGTCTCTGTATAATGTAATAATAATAATAATGATCTGGTTTGAAGGAAATGCTGACTCAGTTTCCAGCTGATCCTTGTTTTCCTCTCATTCAGCCCCATAGAGGAGAACAAACCAAGCTTTGTGTTTTAAACTACTGCTGTTTCACTTCATGTTGGGTTAAACCATCTGATTAGCTAAAAAGCTACTTGTGATTCACTTCTCATTTTTGTTCCAAAGCTTTTCTTCCGTCTTCCTCCGAATGGCAGGAGGGGATTTGGAAGGATTAGAGGAAGATGCTGGAAATGGAGCAGGACTCATGCGGTGAGACTGTGGAGCTGAATGAGTGGAGAGATGAGATCTGAGATGTTGAATGGTTGTGTTGATGTGAAAAGGAGAAAGGAGCCGAGTGACGCTGATCCTCTCACTGCAGGACGGATCAGCTTTCAGGATTTGACACGACCTGCTGCACTGCAAAAACACTTTGGTCCAGTTTCTGGACGCAAAGTTTCAGAAAAACTTCAAATAAGACAAAACTAACTTACAAACAGCTTTTCAGCAAAATATAGAGAATGTTTTAAAGCAATAATTCCTTAATATTGATGAAAAAGTAATGCTGTAGTCACCCTGACAGATTAATTTATAACTTTTTTCACATAAAAAAGTTATAAGTTAGTTTTAAGTTAGTTTGTCTTATTTTACTAGACAAAAATACTTGGTAAGATTTGGTTGTTTTCACTCAGAAAACTAAGAAAATATCTGACTAAATCGCTTTTATATCTGTTTTCGTAATTAGTTTTATTTGCATCATTTCATAAATGCATGTCGTTTGGATTTTGGAGCCCTAAACAGATAAATGTCTCCTTCAAAGTTCTTAGAAAGTTTGTGGCCATTAGTGAAGAGTGTTGATGTTTCTTTGGTGTCATTTGTAGCAGTTTGAGTTTGTTTGCAGCCAACAGCTGTGAAGCTGCATCACATGTCTAAAGCTTTAGAGTATTTTCAATTTAAGATCAAATGTGTTAATCGCTGAACAATTTGGCGTCAGGTTCCACAGAAACAATCATCTGATTTACGTTTAAATGTCTTTACCTGGATCTGCTATTTTATACAATTCTTATGTAAAAATGTTGTAAAACATTAAAGATGAATAGTGAAGTTTCCACAAAGACTTTAAGCTCTTACATGTAGAAACAATAAGGAGTAAATCATTAGAAACTAGAGGACAACAAATGAGTTTTACCTCCATTTGTTCTTCAATCCTTTTCATGGAGTCAAACTTTAGTGACAAATAAAACCTGGAGGCTGTTTTAGGTTTGGACACAAAGGGGCTGAAATGAGGACAAAGAGGGAAGATAAACGAGCGACTAGACGTCATTTATCTCCTTTTCTCAGCCATGACGGCGTGACAGAAAAGTTTGATTAATCTGAGCGTCTGGCACTTTTGTTCGCAAACCGAATCAGACATGCTGCTGTAAAACTAGCCGATAAAACAACGGCTCCTTTAGCACAACCCACACAAAATGTCCAGGAATCTGAGAGCTAAAATCCCCACAGTTCAGCTTTTCTGATGCCCATTAATCAGCCGCCACTGAAGGAAGATTCTAGCACCAAATACTTTTGGTGATAAGTGGAGCAAGTTGGCAGGAATCCTGTTCAAAGTCGGGATGAATGGATGTTTGTTACGTTTGTCTGCAGAAACCAGCGAAAGACGATCAGCTGGGATCTTATTTATTCACTTAAATATTCAGATTTAATTAAAAAAACTTCAAGACAAGGAAGAAGAAACTCTAGTTTTGGTAATAAAATCTTTAATTTAATCAGTTCATCTACAAAATCACTTTCACACATCATGCATTAAAGGCATTCAAAGAATCTAAACCTGTGAACAAAATTACTTTCTACATTGATTAAATAAAAAAGGCAGGAGTGTGAATCCGATTTTCTTTAACTGCTGCTTAGATTTCACATTTAATCATCACATGATGTTAAATTATCAGGTTAAACTGATTATAAAATCACTCGTTTGTCAGGTTAGACAGTTTTACTGAAGGCCTCGTGTTGAGTAAAGTGCTGCAGCTGATGTGAAACCTGGCAGTGGTTTGAGTTCATATGTGGAAAAAAGGAAACGTTTCGTCCAGTTTCTCATTAAAATCATTAAAACGTGGCTGGTGTTCCTCAGGGCTCAGGTCTCCAACCGCCCAGAAACCTGGAAATTACATTCGTTCTAAACACAGTAAGAAATAACGATCAATTACACAACCAGCCTCTTTCAACAGTACCGTAAAATTGTTTAAAACCTTATTTCATTAATACACTTCCTGATACGAGTCAGAGACCAGGACATGTCACTAACTGCCTGGATGGTCATGAAGTTTGGCACAGACAAAACCCAGAATCTCCTCCTTCAATCAACTGTTTTTAGGAAGACTTTCCAATCAATAGATTCGTTGCTCTTGATGTAAAGTCGTTTTCTCCTGGTGGCGACATGTTGGAGATCTGACTTCTCCAGTTTCTGGTCCTTAGTTTGTCGTTGTTTTGGTCGAGTCGTTAATAATGTTTGGGTGATCAGAAAAACAAATGAGGTGATTGATTAGCAGCGCTGCCTGGATTTGGAGCCAGTTAGCTTAGCGATTATCTGACTGTTGTACAGCAAAGGTCTTCAGTCAGAGGCCTCTACAGAGCCGCTTCAGCACTGACTGCTACTGGAGTTTCTCCCACAGCATCACCGTCAACATGAGTCTGAAGATACTTAAGGCAGGATTTAATTTCCCTTTGAGAAACAAAACGTATTTCTGACTTGGATTGAAAATTCTTCTGCTGTATACTCAAAGTTTTGCTCTTTTTAATACATTCAGAAATGAAACCCTAATTCATAAGATGTAGGAAATATGAATAAAGAAAATGTGTGTTGATAAGTTTATAAAAGGTGGATTATTTCAGTATGACTCTTGTTCCGTGTTTGTCTTCAACTCTTAATTCTGGTAAATATTCATGGCGTTCCACACGGCTCCATTCTTGGACCTTGATTTTTTTTTCTGTCAGAAACACTGACGTAAAACCATAAAATTACAAAAAGTATCTTAATTTTTACAGTGACATATGGAATCATTTCAAGAACAGAGATACAATTACGTCAAATTTTTAAAAACATCTCTTTCAATATTTGCTTGAATTTACTGCTTTTGACCTGTCAAGTTTAAATTTCCATAATTTTCTGGTTTCTCTTTGAGACGACTGAGTTACAGAGATTTATTGTTCCAGTTAAAAGCTTGGGCCAGTTCTGAAGAAATTCCCTTGTGGTGTTTCAGATCTGAGAGAGAATGGGATGAGACACACACACACACACACACACACACACACACACACACACACACACACACACACACACACACACACACACACACACGTGGGTGGGGTCAAAGTGTGCCGCTGACGACTGACGGCGGTGATGTTTGGGATTACTGGAGATCTGACCCAGATCCCGGCTCTGGGGAAAGTTTATTATGACAAAACGAAGAGAGCAAATAACCAATCAGCAGATCCGTGGAACGCCTTGTTGTTCCTGCGAAGGAAAACGTGGGACAGATGTGAATCCAGACCTCGTTGTAGTGGTGAGGCGCTTTCGTATGCAGAGTGGTGACGGCTGTGGCTTTATGAGAACAAGCACTTAAAGACTTTACTGTGACACCCAGCTCTGCATGTCTTGTTGCTCTGAAACAAAGGATCTGAACTTTCCCCTGAGTCCTGATTTACAGCCGGCTCTGAATCCCGTCTGTAGTTTGATGGGTGGATATTTACTATGGTTCTGCTGTCAGCCGAGGCCTTTGATGGTCTGTTTACTGAGCTGCTGTTTACTTATTGTTTCACTGAGGCTCCTCAATGTGGCTTCTCTTCTGCTAGTCACCAAACCTCCTGGAGAAAGAACAAAGTGTGTGTATATTTCACATTTTCTGGTTCCTGGAGTGTTTTGGTGAGAGGTAAACAGGACGGTAGCTGAAGAGGCTCCCTGGAAACGGAGCAAACGTTGGAGAAAGACGTTTTGGGAGATGATTCAGTTTAAACTGCGGAGACTCCGACTCCCAGCTTCGGTCTGGTTGCAATTATGACAACAGAGTCGGATCGCGGCCGAGTCTGGCGGTGGAGGGAGAGAGAGACTCGCATTCCTGCTGAACATCAGAGCCGGTCGGGTCGAGGTGAACCAGACGCCCACGTTCCTGTCGGATGAGATGCGCCACCTCTGATATCTGCCTGCAGCATCTTATGAGGAAACCCAAACCAAAGCTCTCCAGTGCTCAGGTCAGAGGTCAGCTCCCCCGAGGCGAAGCACGGCTAAGGAGGCAGCTAAACCCAGAGACTGAGGGCGCAGAAAAGTTAAACTGTTTCTGTTTTTCTTTGTTCTTTAGCAACAATCAGCCTCCAGCTTAAGAACATCCTGCAGAGCCTCAGGCTTTCTTCACAGTATGGATAGTAACCCTGTATCATCACTTACTGTCAATGACCTCTTGCTTTTTACAGTTGCTGCATTTTGCATTTGAAATATTAAAGTTGTTTGATGATAACTAATGTAAACATAAGAGGTTGGCAGCTGTGAGTAACAGCAGAAACAGGAGATAAAGTCACTGAATCGTGTTTCAGGCGTTGAGGTCGACACACAACGACCAGCTGAGGGATAAAATAATCCACAGATCATCTTCATCAGCTGCTCTGACACAACAAAACTTATTACTAGAAAATATTTGATAAATGTGGAGATCTGGACCTTTAAATCAGGATTAGCTAAACATGCTATTATCTCCACCACCTTTAGTTTGCAGAGTTTCACCTGATTTATCAGCATCTTCTGGATCAATATGTTTGTAACAATCAGCATTTGAATCCTCCATGCTGGTTCAGGGCGATTTATCATTTACGCTGATGACAGTTTAATTGTTCCACCAGAAACAATGGCTGCCTTTGATCTGGTTGATCTGGTGGGAAATAACTGCAGCTCAGTGGTAATAAAAGAATCTAAATGAATGCTGGGTTTGATTTCAGACGCTTCAGCTCTGTTGAGAGTGTAGCTAATTTATCTTAAAGCTTTTGTTTATTTCAATTTCAATAAGGCAAAAAGCAACTCAGATATTTTGGACTTTGTGAATTTGGCCTTAAAGTTTCAGAGCCTGACTTTACCTTTGTTTCAAATACAGGAATAATTTGCCATGAAACTGAGCCGTCCAACATGAACAACGGTCGTCCAAAGCCAACCTGACTTTTGGTTTCCGTTGTGGATCAAGGTCCTGTGAGTCTGTGCCAAATTTCATCTTATAAACAATAGTTTTTGTGACTTCCAGGCTGTTTTTCAGCCGACCTGAAGGTTAAATGATCATTTGTGTTCCTGTAGAGGTAAAATGTTTGTGTCCACCTTCGTGTCTCTCAGTGGGACGTTCAGTCCATTCAGTCCACCAGGGACTTCAGGTCTGGCAGACCCTTCAGCCTCAGGTCCAGCAGCATCTGTCCATAGGCTTTTCCCTGGGAAGACCAGACAACAGGCTCTCAGCGTGGGAACCAGCCAACACTGTCTCACCCCTCAGTGTGTGTTTGGCTGTGTGATCCGTGTGTGTCGGAACGTTTCCATTCATTTTATTACATCTCAATAAAAATACGCTTCAGCTTTAATCTGCACCAGTTAAAGTTACAGAGACATCATGTAGCCTGCAGAGTCACACGTTCCTCTTCAGACTCCAAACGTTATTCTTTATAACACTGACTCGTGTTTTACCCATAGTGCTCCAGTAACTCCACTGTCATAAAGCTTTAGAAACATGATGTTTAAACATTGATAGATTTGGTATGACCTCATCTTGTTACGCCCAGGTCTTTACGGAAACGTCAGTTTTAGATTCATTGAACTGCAGGACGTCTCTAAAAACTGAAATCTTTGTTCCAAAAGATTTAATTTCCAACCTGTAATGAGGATTTTCAGCTTCTATGAATCTGGACCAACCTCCAGAAAACTGTAAAGCAGCTGAAACGCTGAGTTCCTTTCAGTCTAGACTAAAACTCCACCTGCTAGCGTTGCTATTGATCCGTAATGAACGAAACATCGACCAACACATCTGACATGTTTTGATGATTTTCATGACTTGACAAAATGTAATGTTTGTTCCTGGTTTCTCAGTTTAATGACTTTAATTTCCTGTTTTTATGATGTGAAACACTTTGAACTGCCTTGTTGCTGAAACGCGCAACACAAATAAGCTTGATTGATTGTTTTTATGTTGCTTTGGGAGTCGTGGCTTCTTCCTCCCTGAGCGGCCAGTCAGCACCGTCTCTCCCTGGGTGTTTCTGGTTTTTCCCACCAGATCCAGTTCATCTCTGACACAGAACCTGAACATTTCCTTCTCAAGATGCTTTTATGACCCTGGAGGAATCAGACTTACGGGTGTCCAGAAATCTCTTTTCTGATATCTCCACTGATTTTCCCGTTATGTCTTACCAAACCTCCACAGGTTTGACCTTATTTAACTCAAATGGAGCTGCTAAGCCACAACATCCTCATCCGGGTTCCACTAATTGTTTAAAGGCGGATTCATCAAAGTCCATGTCAACTTCTGACATTGAAGGCACAAACAAAAGGAAAACAACATCCTTTTCTTATTACTGTGGCATTCAGCAAAGTGAAACAACATCCAGAAACGCTGAGTGTTTGTCAGCATCTGAGCTGAATTGGATATGAACCTGTTAATAAACTGTTGTCACGTTTTTCCTTCCACACGAGACTAAAACAGAAACAGCCATCAGATCCAGAACATTTCACGTTTCAATGCAGCTACTACTGTCTCAAAATCCTCGAAAAGTCAACTTTCTTCTGTTAAAACAGGAATTAATGTGATAAATCTGTAAGAGCAGAACCAGCAGTCACTGGGTTTAAACTCTACCAGGGCGATCAGACTGGGAACGCCGAGTCCTGCACAAACATTTTGATGTCCGAGACATAAAACCGAAGCTGCTTGAATAAAACTAAATGAGTGTTTCAGTCAAAGTTTCACTTTGGGTTGAACATTTTGCTGTAAAACAATAAATGTAGCTCATAAAAGGTAAATGGAGATTGTGTCTCAACATGCCAGTTAAGGGAGGTAAAGTCAATAATTTGCCTTTGGGATCAATAAAGAGTTTCTGAATTTGGTTTTGTTGGAAGAACTGAAGGTAAAAAAAACACCAACCAGACAAGGCTTCAAAGCTTCTAAAGGTGATAAACTCAATTATTATTATTCTGTGTCTCAGAGTCATTTTCCATCAACTGAAAACCAACAATTAAAAGTTTGAAACTAAATTTAATGGAACATAGTAAATCCTCAGTCTTGTTTCTGCATTTATGTCAAAGTTATTAATTGATAAAATAACTTTTCTTGCTCTGCTAGAGAGAACCAAGTTTCAGGACGTTGAAATTTGAGGTTAAATTAAATATTTTTGCTGGATTTTTGTACCATTTGGGTTTTTACTGCTTCTAAAAACAAAGCAAGCATTTAAAATAATCACCCAACCAGCTTCTGACAAAAACTTTTTTGGTGTTTGAAAAATGGACTGTTTCAAAAACGTCACAAATCAGAGGGTGCTGCCCTGTTACCTAGCAACGCCAGAAGCCCAGCCCGTTACCTAGCAACCCAAGTTGAGCTCCAGCATGTTTGGTCAGCTGGTTACAATGGCTGCTGGAAAAGACAAGTGTTTTGTTGTTGACTTAGCATCTAAACACCAATTACCGCATTGTTATTGGTTGTGCAGGAGGCTCTACTTGTGCTTTTCAAAGATGTGCGGTTGTATAACTGCAAAACTGTTTGCCTCCATTTTTACATGCGACTGTAAATTTTGATTTGGCAGAAACTTATTCGGATTTAAAGTGACAGAGGCCCTAAAAACAGCTCATTTTAAACAGAGTTGACTAAAATCTCATCCTCTAAGGATGATGTTTTGCGTAGACCATAGATAGACCTGTCCTAACCTGTTCAAAGAAGAACCTTTAAGGTTTTAGTCACTAATAAGATCCACAGTGTAAATGGATCCACTGCTGAGTGGATCTTCAGGTGTCTGGACACGTTTAACCTTTGATGTGAGAGGAGAGACAGGTGGTGAAAACAAGGACAGGAAACGGAAACGGGTCAGGAAACGGCTGGACAAGCAGGAAGCTGCCTTGTGTCTCCAGGTTTAGAGGGAAAACTTCAGGTAAAGGTTTGATACCAGGGTCACTTTTGGAAGTGAGCAGAGAAAGAAGCTCTGACAGAGTGTGTGTGTGATAATTAAGTACAAAAACACTTAAAATAAGAAAACTATTCTAACATAAATCCCTCTTAGTGAGAAAAATGATCTTGTCAGAAAGAAAACAAGAAAAATCTCCTTAATTTAAGATATTTAATCTTACTAAGATTTCAGTCTTTACTTATAAGTACTGATATTCTAGTTTCAAGAATACATTTACTAGTAACAAGTAAAAATTCTCAATATCAAGCTCTAAAATCCTATTAAGATATTTAAGTAAAAAATACTTAAAATAAGAAAAATTTTCTAATAGAAAGAACATATAATAAGGAAAAATATCTTACGAAAAGAAAATAAGAAAAAATGTACAGTATTTTCTGCACGATAAGGCGCACCGGAATATAAGGCGCACCTTCAACAAATGGCCTGTTAAAAAAAAAAAAAAAAAAACATATATAAGGCGCACTGCATTATAAGGCGCATAGAATAGATGCTTCAGTTTGGGTTGTCAATTTGTTCCATACTCTATTATTACACACCCACATTTGTAAAGAAAGTGCAAGTACTTTATCTGTCCCAGTAGTTGTTTCACTCAGGGTGTTGCGATATTGAGCCCAACTGCTTTCTGGGTAACACAGACCAACCGACCCGCTGCCACCGCAGCCTCCTTCTCTCTTCCCCCCTGACTTTAAATGTATTATCAAACTTTATTAACAAACCAGCGACCTGACAACTATCCCAGCATGCGCCGCACAGTTTTCTTCTTCTACGGGGGAAAATGAAGTCGGCAGCTGCTTACCATAGTTGCTAGACCTGTTGTGGCTCAATATTGGTCCATATATAAGGCGCACCTGATTATAAGGCGCACTGTCAGCTTTTGAGGAAATTTAAGGTTTTTAGGTGCCTTATAGTGCGGAAAATACGGTAATTAAATGATTGTTTTTGATTTATCATTTTCACAATTCCAATGAATGACGTTTAAAACCCCTCAGAACTTTTCTTATTGTCTGATTTGATAGTTTTACTATTTTTCTTAAATTAACGCTTCAATAAATTATCAAAAAAATTGAAAATAAAGTTATCAGGAGCAGTTTAGTGATGCAAATCAAACTTCTTTACATGTCCTAAAAAAGCGTCTTGCAAATGGGAATGTTTTTCTAAGAATATTATTTGTTTTGGGGGGAATATAATTGCTGTAACAAAAAAGTTTAACTTTAATAACAGATCAACAATAACAACCAGAATTCAAGAAATGTATTAATTTACATGAGTAACAATGTATCAGAAGAAAATATCTTGGCTCTTTATAATTACTAAATAAATGTTAATTACTGTATATTAAATTAAATTAACAATATAAGTTGCAGGTAATATATCATTTTCCTGGTTATAAATTTTTTCTTATAAAGTGTTTTGAACTGATTTATAATAGAGGTCTTTTCAACTCATCTAAAATGCAGAATTTTGGATTCAAGCATCGAAATGTACATTTGTTTTAAAGTAGTATGCACAGTTTTACTTTTAAAATCGTACTTCCTTTTGTTATCTCTTTAAGTTTTGTAATTAATTTTCTTTCTAGCTGTAAACATAACTTTAATTAACCAGATGCCTTTAGTTTCAAGATATTTAGCTGAATAAACAATTTATTAGCATGTTTTGGAGCATTTGCTTTATATCAAATTATCTTTGTCACAAACAAAGGTTTTGATGTAGAACAACAAATTCTCCTTAAAATGCGCAATGAGAACATTATTACTCAATATTTTGAAGGTTTTCCTTGTTTAAATCTTCTGACATTTGAAGTGAAAGTGAACATGAGATCACCAGAGTTTCCTGAGCCTTTTAAGAGGTTTGGAACGAGATCCAAGAAAACTTACATCAGATATAACAGCATATAGCTGAGAAGAGGGCGACGTGCAGAGCAGCAGCTAACATGCCCAGAGTCGTCCAGGCAGGTTTTCACCGAGCTGATTGCAAAACGCAAAAAGAATTCTGCTAAATTAATACATCTCAGAAATGTCATCAGAAAACCATCCACTACCGTCGAATCAAAGTGATCGTTTCTTAACCAGGCTTTGTCTAACTGAGGCCCCCTAGTGGTCCGTAACATACTGCAGGTAAACAACCGTGTACAAGCTAGCTTACCAAAGGACCGGGTTAGAACCGGGTCAGAAAAAAAGAAGAGTGGAGGAAGTTTCTCATGATGAGTTTCAAAACTTTGTTTTTGAACTCTATAATAATACACAACATGGCAGGGATGTCAAAACTCATTTTGGTTTTGGGCCAAATCCAGATTCTGAACGCTCCTATAGGGCCGGTTGTGCCAGAATGTATTGATAAAACCTGATCCCAAACTGTTAAAGTATCAATGAATCTTTAAAATTAAATATTATTGAATATATTTTCAGTCCCTCCAGGATTTTGTGATTCTTTTTGCTATTTTTTGCAATTAAAATCTATGTGTTTGTGGTTCTAATTTGGAAATATTTGCGCTATTTATGACGGTAAATGTGAATTTTTATTCCTCGCTGTATAGATCATCTAACATCTAACTCCCAACTATGTATTAGCGCAAAAAAAGTGCAGGGATTTGTTGATGGAAATTTGTGATAATTCTCAATAAACTGGAGGGACTAAAAGTGGCAGTAAATAGATAAAAACTCCATTGATTTGATTGATAATATGATATTTAAGCTCATTTAGTGTTGAGCCTAGAATATAGAGGGCCACATAAAAAGCTACAGCGGGTCAGACTGAGTTTGACACACATGAGCAGCGCTGCGCCCGGCGCTGACTAACTGCATCTTAACACCTACAGTAAAATTATATATGGCTGAAAGAAAATGTTTGTTTTTGCCAAAGCAAATCAAGTCTATTTTCTTGTATTATGCTTCTAGATTACAAATAGCCCTAAAGTGTAACTAATGCACACAACACTTAGGGCTGTGTAATAATATAGATATTGCAATATATATCGATATTTTCTTTCCTAGAAAAATCAATATTCATCTGTAAGTATCGTAACATCCAACTGTCACCTTGTTC
>CAEGAF010055817.1:0-30595 GCA_903067075.1 Micropoecilia bifurca | reverse complement strand
TGTGTGTGTGTGTGTGTGTGTGTGTGTGTGTGTGTGTGTGTGTGTGTGTGTGTGTGTGTGTGTGTGTGTGTGCGTGTGTAGGGGTGCTGGTGTGTGTGTGGAGGTGTCTACCTTACACAGCAGGAAAAGGATTCAGGGACACGGAGAACAGAGCGTAGGATTATACATTTCCCTTTTCCTGTGGGAAAAAGGCTCCCTCACCTCTAACACACATTTATACACACTTTGACTGGGCTGGTAGTCATACTCAATGTGCAGTAACATTGTTGATGTGCTGACCGTGTGTTATTTAATACTGTACTATGGGAACTGCTTGTCATGAGAGTGAGAAGGTGAGGAGAAGACTTTTTCTTCTTTACTGACGTGGAGATGTCTCAGGCTTGCTCCTGAAGCACAAAAAAGGTTGAAGTAAAATGGATTTTTGCAAATGAGAAACAACATCAGGGCTAAGGAGCTATTTGAAGAGGCTGTCAAAGGCTTTCTCAGTCTTTACCTTCCTGCTTTCATCTTTCCCTCACCTCTTATCCTCCCGTCTTCTTTCGAGTTCTCATTAGCGATGGTTGTGAGAATGAAGAACAAAGCCCAGGAACTGCCAATCGATCCCCAAGCATAGCCGTCAATTGACTGATTGAGCACAGGTCTCAGGGATGCACACAGCAATTGATGCGGCAAAGACTGATGAGAGAGATTGTTGTGTGTCTGTTTGCATTTGTGTGTTCATGTATCAAGACTCTGGGCCAGATTGCAGAAGATGTTTTCTCACTTTGTTCGCTGTACATTTTTAATTTGTGACTTTATTGAGACATTATGGCAGCACACACGAGGAATGCCATACTGTGAAAGAAAATGTAGCTTCGCTCTGAAGGCTCCATGTGCTCGGCATCAATATAATTTCCAAATTAATGTTGGGTCTTTAATCATGTATTTGTTTCAGGATGGATTAACTAAAGTACTGTCTACAGGCTGAAATTTATAAATGTAGGAATAAATGTCCTTTAGTACGTTGCAGAGAAACCACTTGGTTTTTGAAGCCACTCATATGTTGTTTGCCTTAAATCTGACTGAATATTTCATGTCTCTTCTTGGCAGAATTAATAGAGTTAATTTAAAATGCTTGGCTTTCTGACACTGACAGAGGTTTTAAGCATAATCCACAATTTTTCCTCAAACATTTTGATATGTGTCTGGGGTCATCGTCCTTATGAAACACAATTTTAACCATTTATTATTTAATTTCAGGTTGCATTTAACAATTTTGGATGTAGTATCTGAACCTCATTTCCACTGGCCTTGTATCAGAGCCTCAGCATCATGCAGCCACCGCTGTGGTTAACAGTTTCTACAGTAATTTTGGGACAAAGAGCCTCCAAAACCTAATACTTTCAGTTGTGTAAATAGCTCAACTTTGGTCTCTTACACTAAAGGTTTTCTCCATGATGCGTTTGGTTTGTTAATGTTGAACGTGTCGAGAATGGTGCTCCAGCGTTTCACTATTGATGATAAGCCTGGTGGTTGCTGGCTTGTTCATTATTCTATCCGATTTCTTTCCATCGAAAGTGGGCTAGGACTGAAGTTTGGGTTTGTGGTTAAAAAAAAAAAAACTGTGTATGAACTCTAAAATTTCTGATAGAGCGATCCAATATCCAGTCAGCATTATGGCAAATATTGGTTCATGGCTAGAAAACCCTGTGGTCCAGGAAAACTTTACTACAGGACATTGATCCAAATACTAGTACAACATATTTGAGCCTTTAAGTATAGTTTTGACCCTGCATTGATGAGAGAATTTATACAATTATACAATAAATCCAAACTTATGCACCTAAGTATTGTTTTTTTTAAATTCTCGAACATTTTTTATTGCGTTATCATTCTGCTCTATATAAAGAGGGTTTAAATATGAAATCAATGACATCTATGGTTGGAATCAGTGTATTCAAATTCAACCTTTGTCTTGTCACACTCTCTTTGCTGGTTTAACAATCCCCCCAGTGACAAACACATATTTGTTTTTGCTGTATACTTACCCTGGCACTTGGCTTCTTCCCTTGGCACCACCCAACAAAACATGCAAAATTATATCATGCACTGGCATCGAGTCACACTTTGCTTTGGCACTCTGTCATTGTCATTGCCTTTCAGTGTTGCGACTCATGCCAACATTCTGATGTATGACTCCTGCAGCTGTCTGAACATACATGGGTGTGTGGGTGAGTTTTCAATATGCAAGCATGTGCATATTTTTTCCAAGGTGTTGACTAAACGTCAAAATCGTGTCACAGCTACTCAGATGATCTGCCCTGATTTCATCTCAAATTTCTCAGAGTCCCTGAGGAACAATGTTGCTTCCACATTTGCATGAGAAAAGGTTTTTCACACTAACACCTTTTTCTGTTTTTCTTCCCAATTCCCCCGTTTCTCCCCCTCCATGCCAACAGCTTTGATAGCCATAGGCCAGTACAGCAGTACCATAGAGACCGTGGATGCCGGCTGGTGCAAAGACATCACAGACCAAGGAGCCACACAGATTGCTCAAAGCAGCAAGTCCCTCCGATACCTGGGCCTCATGAGATGTGACAAGGTAACAAGGCTTAACACTAAACTTGTGGCTGCAGCAGATGATTGCTTAGTGTGTGCGTGTGTGTGTGTGTGTGTGTGCTCACATACTGTAGCAGAAAGTCATGTGAATGTAAATTTGTGTGAAGTACCTGAGCAAAGAGTTCTTTTAGAGAAGGTAATAATGATAAAAACAGAAATTCAAATATCTAGGTTTTAGACGCTCTCAAAACAAGGAATATAACAAGACCACTAGAGACCTAAAATCTTGGACTGGAATTGCGGTGATGATGATTTGCATTTTATAGTCCAAACAAACAGTTGCCATCAGGTGCAGCTCTGCTTTCTTGAATACATTAGTAACCCCTTTTTCCCTGAAATGAATACACCTAGAAGTGAATCCATGTGTGCACAAGGTTGACTGCACCTGTTGTCATTGTAAGTAGAAGTAGTGTTATCATGAGCCACTTTACGCTTAAGGTATTTTCAACATCTTTCCTGTATAGTTAATGTTTATTATGCAGCTCTAAATCGATTTTGTTTATTATTATGAAATGATTGGGATTAGGATTAGTTATTTCTTCTGTAAAGTACCATACAATAACGTTTTAGCTGCTAACCTCCCAGAAAATTAATTGACAAATGCATGTAGTTTAAAACTGATGCAAAGCACAGAGGATGCATCTATAGCATGATCCTTGTTTAAAACCTTATAGTTAGCAGGACTTTCACTGTTTTGTAAAGCTGCAAACATACACAAAATATATCAATACAAACTAAAGGTGTCCACTAAGAGTGAGGCTGCAGGACACACTCGGCCCGTCCTGCAGCATGGATGTGTGATTATGTTTCTTCCTCGTCATTCTCCTCCTCATCATCATTACTATTGGTGGCATTTTCTGAATCTTCTATAAGTTTTACTCGATGACATATTGACTGCCACTAACTCACACAGAATGCAATCTGCATTACATTATTTCCATCCATCTTGAAAATGAGATCCCAAATCTCATGGGATCTCCTATATTAATAAAGCAGACGAAAAAAATTCATAAGCATTATGGGTAACGTCTTGATTTGCAAGTTTTGCATCTACATTGTTTTGAGAATGTGAGAGAAGTAATGAGAAAAACACACCACTGCACAGAAAATTTGCGCAACAGCTAAGAAAATCCTCGAAAGGATTCCAGCATTAGCTAAATACTATGTTACCAGTTGTGGCAATTTATGAAGTGAGCAGGTATGTCATTGGCTAAACAAAATCTGCAGCAATTAACATTTAATGCACTCAAAAGTCAGATGACATACTTTAGGATGTGCTTTTTGAATTTCAGCACAAAGTATTCCTTAATTAGCCTCTTCGGTTTTTACGGTTTATATCACTAATGACAAGCCATCAAGCAAATGTAAATTAAAATAAGTCTCATTTTCAATTATCACAAATTCTTGATGGCAATGGTTGCAGCAAGGACTCCAAAGTATATGAGATCTTAGTTGTTATCGCAATCAATCAATATATGCATTAGTGAAATCACAAAGGATTTCTTGGATGCAATGCAGTCCAGCCCATGGCGGCCTCACTTCTGTCAAACTGCCCCAGGGCAGCTGCGTCTACATTGTAGCAGTTTACCACCATCAGTGTGTGAATGTGTGTGTGACTGGGTGAATGACTGATTGTAGTGTGAAGCGCTTTGGGGTCTGGACTAGATAAATGCTAAACAACTACATCCCTTTTACCATAGCCATGCATTCATTCACCCACATGCCAAGAACACGCTCAGACAGATGGATGGGCTCTTAATTACCCTTGATACCAAAACCCGATCTACATTTTTGGCAGCTAAATTTCAGAGACAGGACAATGGGCATTGAGATGGTGGAAAAGGACTAGGCGTGATATCATGAGTGGAATAAGAGCAAAGAAGAAGGGCGAGAGAGCAGCTGGATTGACTTTTACACTTTATTCTGCACAGATATGTTTCTGTACCTAAGACCAAAACCACAGGATCTATAAAAAATGTCTCTCGGGATGCTTTAAGTAGATTTTCCCCCCATTTTTGGATTTAAAAACATTTTTACATTTGGTTTTGGATTTCACAATCGCACGATTCCCCTGGTATGAGAAGCTAGCTGGTGATAAAAAGGGGCACAAGGAATTTTGAGTTATGTTCAAGGCTGTTCAGCAGGTTGGAAACTCATCATTTTTATTCCTTCATTATAAAATCGGTGGATATCTGCAAGTCGTGGCCTCCAAGTTGACCCTATGGATTTCTTAGATAAAAATGAATGCTCTCAGATGGTTAAGTGCGTCAAGTGCATCGGTGTATCATATTTATCTATTTAGACTGTAATAAAATTATATTATACGAGGATTTGACAGTGACCCCCATTTGTGAGGTCTCTGGGATGAAGCAGTGTACTCAGTTCACATTACAGCAGACATAAATGTGTATCTATCATATTTATCTGTAAGTAGTAAAGTGAAACAACATTACACAGCAGGTGATCACTCAGGCTCCACTTTCATTTAGTTCACCCCTACCTCACTGACTCATTGACCTGGCAATCGATGGATAGTCGAGCTAATAAAAACAGGAATGACCCACATCTTAAATGAAAAAGATAGTTTAATTTATCGTCCCACCTTCCTTTTTAGATGCTATGACACTTAATTAAGCAGAACAACAATGAATATTAACAATGGCCAAATCGGAAAAATAATTCAATCACCTGTTAGGGAAGATTGCCTAAGATTCAGATGCTTTTATTTTCCAATAAAAGTATGTCAGATATAATGTAAAGCAGGTAGTATTGAACATTTTGCTTTGCAGACAATTAAAAATCTCAAGAACCAGGCGTATCATTTATGGTTGAGTCGATACTTCCTGGTGGTTAGAGTAGCCAAAACATGGACTCAAGTAAGAATAGCACTACTCCAATATATTTTTTACTTTTGTAAAAGTATTAAGTAGCAAGAAAAAAGTAATTTAAAAATTTAAAATTTAAAAAACTTGCTCAAATATTGCATACTTTTACTCCAGTACTACATACTTACTGATGTACATATATTAGAATACGCAAGACACTTAAAGTGACAATATCTACTTTTTACTGTATTTCAGTTGATCTCCAAATGCCGCAACAGGCTTTACAGATAGAAGATGACATTAAAACAGCAAAGTTTTTATGTTTTTGAGCTTTGAACAAACAAGAAGTAGTACCTTTGGTCAAAACAAGCTCATTCTTCATTCAGGGAAGCTAATGGGCAGAATAGCCAAATATTGTTCTCAAGGGAGTGTAGCTACACTTCTTAATACTACTCAAGTAAAAGTAAAAAATGCAGTGCAGCTCCTGAGTTGTTGTTGTTTTTTTTAAGTTAAATAAATGTAACTATTTACTACCCACATGTTGTTTGCAGGATACAACAACACACAGTTAAAATTAAAGTTTTACCGACCACAAATTGTCTTAAAAAAAATGTTAGTCAACGTGAAATAATACAGTACAGTTTTATTGAGTTATTATAATGTGTTTTTAATACTTGTGTCAAAATTCTCCTTTTGTATTTGCACAAGTGGCAAAAAGAGCTTGTACAAATGTCAAGCTGGTTTAAACAATCTGTCTTCGCTCAAGCTTAACTCAAAAGTTATTCATTGGTTGAACGAGGCAATCAGAAGTCTTCCAAAGTCCTTAAGAAGCTGAGCAAAAGTTTGGGCTCAACAAAAAAAAACTTTTTGGCAGAGAATGTTACGTGAATCACTTTTCCAGTAAGGTATAAATGCACGTTTTTGGTTATTTTATGTGACATTTTTAAATAAATTAGTATAATTTTAACTTGATTAACCCAATTTACAAATATCAAATTTTAATGAGCTTTAAATAACAACTGATTTTTTTATTTTTTACATTTTTATTTTTTGCAACATATTAAACTCAATGTTTTTACAGTTTTACTAGTGTTCCGACTTACATTCAGATGCGGCTTGTATGTTTTTGTTCCTCTTCATGACCAATTCTCTGGTTTCTGCGATAAATGTTAATTCATACTTACTGACATGAGCCAAGGAGTCAACATTACCATCTGCAACCCAGAGGAAAGCTAATCTTATCCTTTCATTTCTAAAAAAAAAAAAAAAAACTTATACTAAAATTGCATTATAGATGTGTTTTTTTCTTTATGGCACAGAAAATACAGTACTCTGGTTTAATGTCAAGGTGGTGAGGGAGAAAGAATCAACAAACTATTATACACTGTTTAAACATCTGTTTTCAATTGTATTTTAACATATGTTTATGGTCTCCGACATACTTGTATCTTGTTTTTTTTAATTCTTCACTGGCCATCCATCTTGAAGGAGGACAGCAATCCTCTTACATTTTCTACATTTGTTCAGTTGGTTGTTGATTGGCAAGAAGCTAAATTTAAATAATCTAGTAACCTTTCCCAGAATAGGATCAACTCTCCGAGCTATTCAGTAAAAAAATCACTCCATGCAGCGTTGTACTAATGTCAAAATTAGATCATGACGGGACATATTTTTCTTGATTGTTTAATATGGTTCAGCTGATCTGATTTAAGAAATGCTTGGAAAATCTGCTGTTTTTCCTTAATAACAGAAAATACAGGGGAAAAGAGGCAGCTGAACTTCATGTACCCTGTAGCTGAAAGGTTTTCCAACAACTGTAATTGCTACGTTATACAAGATGGTTCAGAATAAAAACATGTTCCTGATGAAGATATTTTCCCCTTTGAAGGCATTTCCTGCCTTTCCACTTGATGGATGTAAGTTTGTCCAACTCTTGCATCCTTGCCCTTGACTGACTCTTCAGAATATCATTTTCCCTTGCTTTGGGATATATGCCCTCAAGGATCAATCTTAATATTTATACATCTGCTAACTACCATTTAGCCCACCTAAATGTCAGTGCTGATGTTTTTCAGATTAAATAATTTATCTCTGCATACCTGTTGTAAATATTTGCATGGCAAAAAATAAACTGTTATGTACTCTTCAATGTGCACAAGATGTCCAGTCGATGCTGTTGATGGTGTTCTGGACATATTGCAAACAAAGTTCATTATTTCCTTACATGGCCTTTACTTAGTTTCTTCTACATTGTGTGTCTCTTGAGGAATGTGGCACAAATCACAAAAAAATAAAGAAAAATTAAAGTAGCTAAAAAGCCTCTTTGAAAAACTGGCTCCTCATAACCTGAAAATCATGTTTGTCACAAACTTTCCTACAGCTATTTATGTACATTTTCTAATCTACATTTGGCTTTTTAAAAAATAAATCTATTCTCAGTCTCTGCGTCTCTCCCTCAGTCCTCCTAAAAAGCTGCCAAACAATCCGACGGTGTTACGTTTCAGTGTGTCACTCTCAAACAGTCTTGTGATAACCTTGACACACTGGTGCAGACAAACCAGTCAGCTCCGTGTCTCTGCCGTGTGCAAATTTATTTGAAATTGTCAAAACGTTGTGAATTTTAATCTGGTGGCCTCCTCGGAATGTCAGCGGACCCAGAAAGTGCAGAACTCATTTAGGAACTGTTAACAGGATCCATCTGGCTCCCCTCATGTGCAGCAGTGTGAACGATCCGTTTCCTTCGTCACGGTTTGTATAAACGGGCTTCTGAACTGTATACAGTTGAAAGCCGCGCCGGTCTGAATGTAATGTCCACTGCTGGCGGAGGCGATACGCAGCGCCCAGACATCGCAGTAATGTCAGGGCAATATTCACACACGTAAGGACATACATGAGAAAAATCCTTGCGTCTTTCTGAATGCATCCCTATTTCAGTTCTATTTTCAAAAGATGAATCACACACAGTGTTCGTAGACAAGAATTTGTTCATTTGTTGAGTTTTCATTTTTTTGCTCTCCGTCTTTCCCTTCTTGTCTTTTTGAAGGAGCTCCTTTGTGTGCCGCTGTGTTTATACATGCTCAAAAGCAATGTGTCTGTGTGTAGCTCTGGGAGGAATTCATGTTATTTGCTGTTAACGCAGCTCATAATGGAGTATTGAAATCAGAAGCCTCAAGCCGGGCCAAATGGCACCCTCCGCCTGCCTCAAACGATTACATCCCTCGGCCCTCTGGGTCCAAACGACCCCATTCTGATGAGGGGAAGGAATGTGATTGATCCAGGCTCGGGCCAAAAAGAAAATCAAATCAATTCATTCAGTCTTCTTTAAGCCGCAACTGTGCTAGGCTTATTGAAGTATTCAGCGTCGAGGAAGAGATTTTTTTTTATTTTATTCCTTTTCTGTTGAAAGGATGTTTTTTCCCTCCATACAGTAATATCAGGCCTCAGCAAATCCAGTGACTCTGGCTGTGAGGTAAAGCCTCCTCTGTGGGTGAATTACATCTTCCACAAATCTGCTGGAGCATCATGCATTATAGGGAACATATTTTCAGAATGTACTCTTGTCTGCTTTGGGTCATATATTTGATTGCCTGAGGTCAGTACTTACTCAAAACGCAGAAAAAGACAACCTCAAATGTGGCTCCTTATTTGGAGGTGCCAGGTTGGAGTGTAAATCACCCAGTAAGCTGGAAAAATACATGAACATTCAACACAAACCTTTCTCCACTCAATACTTTACTTCTCAACTATCCCAGGTTTTCTCCAAGTGCTTCTTTTAGCTCAGAACAGTAAAAAGATTAATGTAGATTTTGGATGGAAAATATATTCTAGATCTACTGGACAAAATTCACTCATATCAATCATTAATTTCCATATTACTCAACCACAAACTGTTGATGCAGTTTTGGGAGAACAAAAATGGCCAGGTTGCCTCAGTGAGAATAAAATTAATATTCTACTGGAGAGAGTCTAGAACAGTTTCTTTAAGATGCAACATTTTTATGGTTTCATTAGGGTGCAATATTCATGATACAAAGTTGCAGAGCTTTTAGCTCATGGGTGAACACATATTCTCAAGGCTAAAAACCACGACTGTGTTTCACTTCAGGTTAGTTCAGGCAACTCACAAGGTTTCAGTAACACATCTTGTTAGCTCATAGCTGAGAAGGAAAACAAAGGGGAAAAAAACAACCTTGACATTACAAGGCTTTTCCAAATGTTTCACAAATAAAAGTCAGATAAGTGGGATGTACATTTATATAGTCAGCATCTCTGAGGCAGCATGCTTTGGAGCCACCTTTGTCTGCAGTTACATGTACATCTCTTAAACGATGGATAGTCCAGATCCATTGCAATTTTATTGCACAATCAGGTGCCATCAACCTTCCATTCTTATGAAAATGCTGTATATATCAAACATAACTGAAAAGAAATTTGACTTTGCAATTTGACATCTTGAAATTGTCTCGGTCTCTTTAATAAGCTCCGCTCAATCAGCACATCGTCACAACAATGCTTTCCCATTATGCTGTTCTTAGGAGACTTGGACTGAGAAAAGTTCCTATTATGAAGCTCAACAAAGTTGATATTACCCAACACTCCCCCTTTAAAATATATCTCTACGAGATTTGTCCTGTCTAAAGATCTTTCCAGTCGAAGTGTGAATCTCTGCAGCTTCTGAGTTACTTTTGACCTCATAGTCTGATTAAACCTCTTCTTTTTCAGCCAGTCAATTTATGTTGATGCCTTCCTTCTTCGCTGAACCATTTTCATTTATGGATGATTGTGTAACAGTGCTTATGAGTGGCTTGGGGATTTGATTATGCTGTAATGATGAAAAGGAGGGTAACTATAACTGCATGGGACACTTAAGATTTTTATCTGAAACGTTTTGACAACGATGAATCCTTCTTGCATTTCACAATTAGGCTGTACATTGATTTGTTCAATGATAAAAAAGCTGGTAAGATACGCTGAAGTGTTGTAAAAAAATAAAGTCATTAAAAAACTCCTGTTTTGCTCCTGCTGATCCATTTATCCAACTTTGAGCTCAGAAGCCTCAGAGTCTAGATGAGTCACACTGTCTGCTCTTTCATTTCTTGGGACAATTGGCTCCTCTGCATGAACTGAGCAGCAGTAACAAAAACATGTCACAGGCCAGTTCAGGCCTCAGTCTACAAGGAGTATATTAAATTCAAGATGTAGTTTGGCAAGAATTAACAGAGATTAACAGAGATGTTGTAGCAGCAATTTGGTTTGAGTAGAGACTGAGACAATCAGACTTTAGCAAGCCAACCTCTCTAAAGCAAAATAGAGTAACACTGACTAACCAGAACAAGTTTCCATTAAAACAAGAAGAAAAGCAGCAAGCCTTACTCATTTGGAAAGACATACAAGCTTCTGCCAAACACTTAACTATAACATATCGCCCTCCTTATCTAGATGCTGTTTTCATGTGTCTCACATACCTTATTTGTTAAGTTGCTGTTTACTGTAATAGGCCCTTTCGGCCACTCAGGTGAACATTTAGAGCCTTCATTCTCCAGTGATGTATCACTTTGGGGATTTCGATCTTCTTCAGCCTCAGTGGAATGTTTTACTTAAACGTTTTCGCAGCTTGTTGAACCCTCTCATCTTCCTTACCTCCTTTCCCTTTTCCTTTTGTCTCTTTCTCCTCATCTTTTGCATTCCACTCTTTTTTCCCCCCTTCTTTCTTCTCCCCTAACCCCCGTTTGTGTTTTCCCCAGCTACTTTTCCACTACTTCATTAGAGTGAAAACAAATGGGGCAGTCCAGGCTGAGAAAGTGAGAGGCAAACTCACACACTCAGCATGAAGCCCGACTAGAAAAATAATGACACTGACTGCTACCAGCCTCTTCAGGGACAGCTGGTGGAGAAAGTAAGAGATATCGCAGGAATGAGATCAGGGAGGGGAGCGGGAAGGAAAACAAAACGTTTGCTTCTGGGAAAGGAAAATAAGAGAAATTATTTAACACGTGTCAGAAACCGTGAGGTTATGAGAGTAAAATTAGATCAGGTGAAACAATCGAGTTGGCGCCGCATATCTGTTTTACAAATTGAGCCCCCAAAAAGTGTTTTGTGTAAGCAGTTTTGAAGTGGCTTCCCATTACCTGGAATGAGGGTGGAGTGGCGTTCGGGGAGCAGGAATGAGCACGGCTGCACCCCCAGATACAACATCCAGACAGACCTTGTTAAAAGAGGCAGACGTCCCAATCAATACGGTCATTCCACCGGTGCATCCAGCTGCCTGGGACCGTGCACAGATAGGCACGCCACGGCAATTTGCAGACATAAACCAGGACCTAATTGTTCGGGGCCTGGAGGTTTGGAGTGAGGAAAATAATTATGAAGTATGGCGAGGAGTTAGGAAGCATTTTAACTCTCGTTTAGGAAATGAGAGTTCTGAAGCTCGGCGAAAACTTTCTCCGACGGTTGTTGTTATTGGTACCAGCAGGTATCCTCAATTTCGAAGGCCCTAATGCAGTGGGGAGCTAGACGGAAAGCTTCATGCACAGCATCAAGTGTTGGAGAGGAGCACAGCGCTGTGCTCACACCCTGATGTTCAAAGTCATGGAAGTAGTTTGAAAGAGTCATTTGCCATTTGTGATTTTCAGTGTAATCTTGGGGACTCATCCCACACAGAAGAGTTGTATTGATTGGTGGTCTTAACTCAAGCCGCTGCCGGATCATCCCTTCGTCTCTTTCTAAAGGGCAGGAGCGCAGGACAGTAAAGGAGACGTGGTGAAGCTGAGAAGTGAGACACTGACAGAGTTCACTGAGCGCCTGAGGTGAATCTCAGAATTGCCCTTCAACAAAAAAAAGAAAAAGAAAAGGATCTTTGAGAAGCATAGGCCTGACCTCACCTGACTCTTGGGTACACTCATGCATTTCTTCTCGCTCTTATTTATTCCCCTCTTCCCTCTTTTTGCCTCCAATTTCCCTCCGTTTACTGACTTTAAATGAGGACATCCAAGGTTGTTTGAATTTTGGATGCTCCTCACATCATGTTCATTCAATTAGTCCATTTAAGTGCCCTCCTTGTCTATCTCCCACCTTTTTTCCCCCCTCTCCCAAATTGGGGGCTGTTTACGAACCACAACTGAGGTTAATATAATCTTCCAGTTATGGACAGATTTTTTGGTCTGGATTGTCCAGCTTGCCAATCCTGATATGATTTGGTCTGACGAACTTGTGATTTTTTGGGGGGAGGTTCACGGTCAATAAATGTAAGAGCTTTAAATCAGCTTTACTGTGTTACAACTGGAGTGCAGCCAGAAACAAGCTAACTTTGTGACATCTTGGGTCACAGCTTAGAAAACTAATATTTTCAGTTAAATGTAAATAGAAAAAAAGCTATAAATGTCAGACTTTTTAAGGATTTATAATTGTATTGTTGCTGAATATAATTAAGGACAGGACTCTTCATAATGTGGCTGTCAGAAGTACTATATATAATATACAACCTTTTCTATTTTACCTCTTATCCAGAGAGTTATATAAAACAGGTTTTTATTTGGATTTTAAGTGATAAACCCATAAAAATTAGCCCATTGAGCAGTGGCAAAAAAAGATAAATCTTTTTCTTATTTGTTTATTAGTAAATATTTGAAAGTGTAGCTTCCATTTGGAGGATGTCTAAATAGCAATGACAATGTCCATTCCTGTAGGAATACATTTTAAGATCATGCTCAAAGATTCACTTCTTCCTATCTGGTTGAGCTTGAGCTATTTAACCAATAAGAATGGGCGAAAATGTCAGCCTCTAGAGGTACAAAACTAACAACCACCCCCACAAAACCTGCAGCTGTTATTTCAGCGAGAGCTAGTCTTATAAATGTTTGACTTAAATTTGTTGAATGCTAATGCATGTATCAGTTTTCATAGTGTTCTATTCTTCTTCATAATTCTGAACTACTTTGAGCTTGTCTCTCGTGTAAAATCCCCAAAACTCCATCGCTTGGGATTGTGATGTCACAGTATATGGACATGCTTCAGAAGATTAATGCTTTTGCCGAACTTGGATAGGGCTATCCTCCACTTTGGAGCTTTTTTTTCCAATGGAGAGAAAACTTGACAGTAATTGCATTGCTCTCATTACAATATCGAAAATTAACCCATAATCCGGGCTAATCAGTGCAATCAGCAACGTCTGTGAAGTCAGAGTCTTGCTTAAGTCTACATTTGCGATTTCAACCCATTCAGAATTTATTCACTTTAAACAGTCACGACTAATTTTGCGTCACATGTTTTTTTTTGCAGAGGGCGAGATGTCCTTATTTATTCCTTCATTTAGGAGAACGAGGTGATCACATGGAGCAAGTAATTAAACTCAATCTGTGAGGAATTCTGCCGTGGCTTGACCTTCAATAAGCCGCTGCGGAATTTTCTCTGCTTTGTTCTTGTTTGTCTTTCTGTGTATGTACATGCATCCATGTTGCAGCCTGTTGCTTATTTCCTTATGAGGCAAAAAGCAATCTTTGTCATGTGTTGTCTCAACAGGTCAGTTGTGTATTATTTGTGGTGACAACATAGTGCAGCATTGCTCTAATTTGACTTTTGACCTTCTAAAACAGTGTGTGTGCGTGCATGTGTGTGTGTGGGCGTGTGCTTGTGTGTGTAGAGTGAGTATGAAGTGTCTGAGTGACAGTCTTTTTGTGCAAATTTTGATTTTGGGAAGAATTACGGTGTGGCTGTTTGTGGATTAAAGATACAAAACACACTGGCTCTATACTCAGACACAAAAACCAACAAACAAAAAAGTCTGAAAACATATTTTCATCTCAAAAGAAAACCAAAAAGTGTGTGTGTGTGTGTGTGTGTGTGTGTGTGTGTGTGTGTGTGTGTGTGTGTGTGTGTGTGTGTGTGTGTGTGTGTGTTTTCTATGTCCAGGTCTTGCAGGAATTGGGGTTAAGGTTACATGACATCATCCCCCTGCTCCCCAAATGAAAAGCCCATTCTACATTTTTTTTTAAGTTTCCTTTTAGCAGTACCTGTGTATCTGTACAAAGCCAAGTTTGGAATTCAAATTATTTCACTATAGTCATTTAGCTCAGGTTCATAAAATCGCAGAGCATTTTTTCAGACAAAAAGATCCAATTTATGTACAATTATATAACATATGACTTCTTCCAAGCTCCGTCCAAATTACTATAGCTTATTTCACTGCAACCCAATTACTGTATACAGTCAAATTCAGATACTATTACTTTTGTCAAATTGAATTCAAATTATTTTAGGAAGCCATACAGGCTTAGGCTTGCATTAGGTCAGGTTTGCTAGTAATCCCTCATCTAGAGCATGCAAATAACATTTAAAAGGAACCATTTATGTTCAATAGAGAAAAATCTCCAGCAGAACCAGACTCAGCATGAGCCGCCATCCGCCATGACTGACTGGAGTTTGAGAGGAAAGAAAGGAGACAGAAATTACTTTTTGTGCATAAGAAAGTCAAATAATGTACAGAGTTCTGGCTTCAACCAGGAGAGCCAAACAAATAAACGATTGGCCAGGAACACTTTCTATGGAAACACGAGTGCACAAGAGAGCTGACAGCAAGAAGCTCCCACACGTCTTCCAGCAAAGAGACAGAATCACAGAGTCACTTGCCAGGAGTACTTTCTATGGGAAATGGAAACGGAAAGAGTTTTCATAGTTTATGCCAGAACTCAGTCAGGGATTTTGTCCTCAAGAGAAAATCACCTAAATACAGAAGCAGTGGCCAAGAGCAGTTATTCTAGAACAAAATATGGACACAGATGAGCAGCTCAGTCGACGGCTAAATTCAGGTAAGAAACATAGATAAACGCAAAGTGTCTGAGCTAGAAGGACTTTCTTAAAATAATAGCAGCAGAAACTCTTTCCTGCAGACGTTGACAATAGCGTAGATCACTTTGTTTTTCCCTTCAGAGTTATTATCCTTGTAATTGTTTCCACCTGATTACTTTCTACACACGCTAGTGTAATATGTCACTACGACGCTTCCTAGTTCAGTTACTTTCATTTTAGCTTTCCCTAAAAGATTTTTCAGGAGAGTGTCGCCAATCTTTTTCGAGTCTGAGACCGACAGAGAAATTATGTAAGGCCTCCTAAATTATGGCACGTTTTTACCCCAGTCTGCAGAGATAACAAAGCCAACATAGAAAAGAGATTCTACTTAGCCTTTTTCACATTCCTCTAGTTACCTTTGTCATGCATGATGGAGTGTGGGGTTTACAAACCTGGCCTCCAGAACCTCTTTTGCTGACCCCGTTCACTAGAGCCGCCATTCCTCTTTTTGTGTGAGTGTATGTAGTGACACCCCGCTTTTCAGTTCTGCTCCAGTCTGACATTGTGCAGGGATGAGAAGGACCAGACCTTAGATGTCGCAAGCAGCGCCTGATCTGGTTTTTAAAAGCACATTCAGAGCCATGCACCGCAGATTTCTGCTCGGGTTGCTGTGCTTTCTGGGACTCTCTGAGCTTAATCAAAATGACTAAGCTCAGGCTTTCTGTCGTGAAAAGCAGTCTATTTCCTAAGCTTCTGAGCTAAAGCATCAATCATTCATTTAGAAATCTTGAATCCTTCAGATAAAATTGCTGGGACTTCTTTTGTGCTTTTGTGCTCTTTAAATCTCCTTTTTTTTGTTATTTTCTTTCTTTTCTATCCATTTCTTTCCTCCTCCTCCTCCTCCCTCAACAAAGAGGAGAACTATCTCTGCCTTGCAGCTACTCTTTGCCAAACTTTACAACCGGGGGTCTTTTTCTGAGCAGTTTTAAAGGCCGTAAATCTGACCTGTGTAAATCTAGACTTGTTTAAGCTGTGTTGCGCTAAGACCTGATGCTCTGCATTCTTCTGCTGTCTAAACAAGCCTTTTTTAAACATTTACCCCAAATGTATTTACTAGTTGAATGATACACTGTTTACATGGGAGTAGACAGGGAGAAGGGGGTATTTGTCTCCCTTTATGGGCCAGGAGTAGCCATGGCTGTGACATTGCCTAGGTAAAAAGAATAAAAGAAATGAAATATCATAATGCAGACTTGGGCTGAATTTAATGAAAACACAAAGGAAATGAAAAGACATTTGGTTGTTTTGCTGAAAAAAAAAATGGTTCAAATAACAATAAAGCACTGTGGATTTTCGTGGGGTAGTTGTATTTTTTGCGCCTGTGTTTTCCTGGCCTGATTGTTAGGTGGGCTCTGAGGATGCCCTAATCTTGACAGTCTAATTTGACATCCATCTTTAAATTTGCGTTGCTGATTATCAATTTACAGCCTCTTTCTTCCCTTTCTTTTGAGCTGGGGAATTGAACTGCTGCTGCATGACTCAACTTTACGACTGCTTTTACTGCCCTGCTCACTGGGAGAAGGCCGGGTGTTTGCAGTAAATGTATATTTTACATGGTGTTAGAGTGCGTTTGCATCAGTGGATTAGTATTGGAGCACTCTGCTTTGGTCTGCTGTTATTTACAGTTGCTCTCAAAAAGTGTACACACCCCTGTTAGAATGTCAGGTTCTTGTTTTTCTTTTTCTTTTTTTTTTAATGCGATCATAAAATATGATTTATAACTTTGTTCTTTCATTTATGTCCATAAATGTGACATTTGTTATGCAGATTTCAGCTGAAACCCCCAATCACCAAATATTTTAGGTGTTTAATATAGAAAGTAAAATAACATATGGATGCAGTGACCTGATTGCATAAATGCGGATATCTTTAAATTAATGCTTTTATTTTTCAGTGTCACCTCAATTTAATGACTTTGTGAGATCAGAACAAAAACAAAAAAAGACACAATGAACATGGCCAGCCAGAGTATAGAACTAAAGTTGATTGAAAATCTGAGATTATGTCAAGTCTTGAACTGTCATCTTAATCTAAAAGAGACTTTTTGAAAGCTATTATCAGCAAACATTGCTGAAATCAAAATGAGACATGCTGACAAAGACTTATCCTTCCTAAAGATTCAATACTGAAATCAATTCAAACGATGGTTTAATGTAACATTTGTTTCAAAGCATTCACACTTTCTGCCTTTTTGGACTTTTTAATTTATTTTTCTTTCTAAAATTTGAAATAAAATATAATGGTCTCATTTCTCTGTTCAGCAGTCTGATTCAAAAGCTGCAGAAGTGATTGCGCTGCTCTCTTACTGCGTTCCCGTTTGTTGCTTTGCATGTTCATAAAAAAATAAAAATTGCTTTCTGCTAAACAACAAATCCGGCACATATTTTTGTTTTTCTGCTGCCTTATTGTACTGTCTGACAACAGCACATTACCCGTCAGGATGAATTACACCGAGCTTAGATCCAGAGGGCAACATCTTTGAAGTTAAAATGGGGGGAAAATATCATAAGTACAGGCTTGAGTCCAGATAGCCGCGGCTGCTCTCCCAGATGCTTCTCTGAGATTAGAATCATCAGTGTGCAGTGATCTGCTCTATCATATGGCTCTCCTACAGATTTGGCAGCAGGTTTGAAAGGAGGGTTGTATAGGCCGGGTCACTGAGTCTGGACTAAATGAGGGGAAAGTAAAAAGGGAGGAAAAAAAAGTCTATCCAAGTGCCACATATTTGAAACACTACCCCAGGGATTTTATTCTAGTGTTCTCAATTACATTTTAAGTCTATGTCGCCTAGCAGCAAAATATTATCAAGCAACGTTTTGCCTAGTAACGAATCTGCTCTCTAGGAAGAAAATGATTTTTCAGTTTCAGGGGTGCAAATGCAACCAGAAAACTCACCTTTGTATAAACCAGTTGCATTCGGTATTTGGTGTGACCTTCATATCTCACATCAGCTCTAAGCCGCAAATACCGACCAGGTGTGGTGATATCATCGCATATCATTCAATGTACCACAGAGCAATGCAAAGGATACATAAGATAACAGTGCTAGAGCTGAAAGGATGGAAATTACTGAGCCTTACTCTGAAAACTTTCTGCAACAAGAGTTTCTTTAGAAAAGAAAAAAATATTTACTTTTTGATCTTCTAACCCTTTAACCTTTATTATTGCTATGTCCACAATGAACATTATATTTTAATTAAAGATGTCCGGACACAAAGTTATTATTTATTTAAAAAATTGAAGCTGAAATGAAAAGTGGAAAAAACAAGTAGGAATAAAAGCAAATAACTGGCCATTGTTGATGAGGCAAAATTTAGAAAATTTACTCTGAAACTGTTCTTCAGAAAGTGTAAGACTCCTTGTTTGCTTGTCTGAAAAACCTGAGTGCTTCGAAGTAAAAAAAAAAAAAATCATATTATATTTATTTCGAGAAAGGTTATAAAATCATCTCCAAACAATTTGAAGTCCATTGTTTTTATAATGATCCAATGCTTGTAGAAAATGGTTACAAATAGAGGTCAAACAATAGAAAGAGTCTATTTATTTGTGGCTCTAATGCAAATAAGTCATAATAAATAATATTCATTGTTTACAAAAATGTAATAAATGTTTTGTGTTTCATGAATTTTAAATTATTGATATATTCAGGTTCACATTTAAAGAAGCAAAGTGTTTTTACTCAGATCTGGAGATTATTAACAAATGGATCCTAGGATCCCTAAAGACTCCAGAATAAAACAAAAAAAACTTCAGGATTCTTAGCAAATATGTTCAAAGGTTCCACATAATGTAGTGAGCATCACAAATCTAATATGCTACAGTTACCGCCTCATATGTAGGGACCTGAACTGAATTTGTCACAACTCGGATGTGGTAAAAATGACCAATTAAAAACATTGCTTCACCTTGTGCTACACTCTGCTGATACTCTGTCAACGCAAATGAAGATTCACTCACTAAATGCTTGGAGAAACTCAGAATGATGGCAGCCTGACCTACTCTCTGATTAAGTCGGCTAATAATTATATTACTACCTAGGGGACTTCATTCAGTCTTGAATAATAATGAATAATCGGTGTGTATTATAAGGGACACACTAATTTAAGACATGACAGGACGTAATCTTTCACAAAATGTTTTTTTCTCATGCTTAGACTCATGACACATTTTTAATACACCAACAAACTTGTCAAGATTTAGTGTAGAAAATTGAAAATATTTAATTACTTTCACTACAGTAGTAATTTAAAATATAAGTGTCCTGTACAACAGATACAAATTGTTTAAATTAGACACCAAACCATTGAAATTCTTTATTCTGATGCAGTAATAAAATTTCATACCCAGCATAGTGTCTGAATCAGGAAGATTTGATTTGACTCATTTGAAGCCTGTTGCTATAATTAAATATTACCATAAAAACAAAAAAATAAGCACAAACTAAAAGTTTTTCTGCATTCTGATTAGGAGCAACAAAGCAGAGGTCACCACAGTTGTTACTCTTCTCATGATTTCCCATCAAAGCAACCCAGCTTTGGCTCAAACATTTAGCATTCCCATAACCAGCAATTAGCATATGATTCAGCATTTTGATTGGAGTCGTGTGTGCGAAGTTTGCTCAGCAAGTGAAGCTGCACTAAATTAGCATTAATGAATGTTATGGCCTCTCATCAGTGTGACAGGTCTATTCTTTAGATCTGTTTTAATTGTAATTAAGACCTGATTAACAAGCTGGAGGATGTTCCAAACTCAGTTCAGGAATGTAGCATAATATGCAATGAAGGCAATCAGGGAGTTGTCATTTTATTTGTTAATGAGGCTCACCCGTATGTCAAAACAAACTTAACTTATTGTCTCTAACGCAGCTATGTTTGAAGCCCTCTGTTACTCTGCGCCCCTCTTCATCTTTGTTTTTTTGTTTTTTTATGAGTTCAATTAAATGCCTACTTTTTGTTTATGTGGAACAAAAAGAATAAGTGTTTGCCTCTAACTTAAACCTCATTAAAGACTTCATGGTACTGAATTTATAAATATCATTATGTTGAACTTTAAAGTGGTAGTGTGGAGTAGTTACCAGCAGTCAGTGTCTTTGTTTGGAGTAGACAGTGGGTAAGAGTTATTTCATTTTGAAACATTAAATTGCATCACAAGACAAGAGCAGGATAACCTTTTGACCAATTAAACTGTAACTGCACACAGTGTGGCTCCTAAATTTACACTCTGAGCCGTGACTTATGGTTCCTTCTGTATCATCCAGTTACAACAACTATGAGACAGTAAAGTTGAGGGATCACGGTAGCAAAGACTATAGGATATTTTTTTGTCTGGGAAGATAAGGGGAAATCTAAATGAGACATAATATATAGGTAAAGACTCTTGAATCTCTCGTTAGATTCTACTAAACATCAGCTGCATGTTTCAGGGGCATATACAAATATTGCTTGCATGAGAGAAAATAACATTTTTATCAGCCTTTGTACACATAAGCAAAATAGTGGGAGAAAAAACTTTAAGATTTACTTTGTTGTTTGGGACCTGAATGTCTTTTTTTTTTTCTCTTTCCACATATTTTGAAAACATTTCAAGGCGGGCTTAAGGTGCCTTATTGCCTTCTCCATCTTTCAAAAGGGAAGATGTGGTGAAGTGGTTGAAGTGCGTTTTGCTGACTCACCAAGCACTGTAGTCAAAGCATTGCATTGGATGACTGGTGAAGTGGCAGACCGGATTTGTCAACTGATATAGTGAAAATAAATGAAATGTATGAGTAGACAGCTGCAGGATTTAGAAGCAGAAACAATACTCAGAAATAATTTCCAATGACAAAAGTAAGAGACATAAATTTTTAAATCTGAAGCACTTGCTCGGCCAACAACGGGATTGCTTCACACTGTTGTTCTGCCATTATTGCTCTAAAATAAATTCTCCTGGGAGACGTCAGACACAGATTTTATGTGAAGTTCCTTCCTGTCATTCTGCAGTGTCTGCTCTCTGAAAACTCAAAGATGTGTGAGGGATGTCAGCGTCTCGTGATTTATGAATGGGCAGATGGATCTCAAAGGCAGCTTGTCTGAGGCTGTTCATTCTGATAAAATGAGCATTATTTGAAAACAAAATGCACTTGTCCTATAAATAAATCAGCGCTTAAATATATATAAACACTTTGAGAGCTGCACATAAATAGTCAGTCCCTCCAGGATTTTGCTATTGTTCTTGTAATTTCTTTGCAGTCAAAGTCATCGATTTTGTGGCGCTACTGTAGCATTTTGTCCCCCTATTAATCACCTTTGAAAAGCTACATTTAAAGGAAAAAGATGAGAAAAAAGTAACAAGCAGACAAATCGGACACCCAGAATTTTTTAGTATTTGAAGATCTTAATGAGCTACATTTTTGTTACTAACCAAATCAATCACAAATCAATAATCAGACTGGAACCTGACACCAGGAAAGGCAGAGGCAGCAGTGTAGTAGCATTAAGAGATACTGTCAACTGCAGGTGGGAGTTATCAGTCACTTAAACCCAGGTTTTGACTATATTTGCCAAAGACTTGCAATAAACCCAGAATTATGCCTTCTCATAAAAACCACAGAGAGATATCTGTTGAACTTCTGTGGTCACAGCATCGCAAAAACTGGAGGGACTGGATTAAAGAAAACATGCAGTCAAATAAAGAATTTAGCAAATATGATATAACTTCCAATCAATGAATATTTATCTAAACATTATAAATTACTTACTGCCTTGAGTCCTTTGCTTAAATAGAGCCCACACTGTAAGTAGTCTACCAGCTGGACAAAGATCAATTCAGTATATCTCTTTCAACAAGACGGTTTAATTTTAAAAGTTGCATATATATGGCTGCTTCTGTTCTTTTAGTCAAAATAAACTTAGTTGTAGTTTCCAGATGTTACCACTGCAACATCCCAATGCTGTCCTGCTGCATTAAACAACAAACATCACCTGATATATTTCTGGCATACAGAGCTTTAATGCATATTATTTACATTATTATCTAATACTTATTATGGACTAAGAAGTTCTAAATGAGTTTGACATTATAATCCTAGGACTGTTCTGCAATTTATAAGTCGGTACAAAAACAGTGGCATGACCCATCAAGTAACGTAAAAATGCCAAGCTAATTTCACGCCAAACTAATTACCTGTTCACAATGACATGTTTGCATAAGTACAGGTGGATTAAAATAGGCTTAATGTAAGTTACTTTTAGCACAGTTAGAGAAACCCATAAAGAAAAGGACACAGAGATTTGGAACACTACAGGCGTCCTTTGATTGCAATATCAGTTTTCATGCCCTGTATGACTGAAACCTCGAGGACAAAATATCTCAGAGGGTTTTTTTTCCCCATTCATGTTATCTGCAGGAGCGCTCCACTTGTCGAGTTTGATCTTTTCATTGCATGAGGAACTGTGATGATTTGTTTTATAGAACTGCCTGGCGGTTAGGATATTCATATTAGCTGGACAAAATAATGTGAAATCTTTAAAGCAATATCCTGAAACACTGTATTATTAATGGTTCAGCTAATGGATTGCTGAATAAAGTTCTGAACTTGTTGGTGAAATATTCTCATTTTGAATCTTACTCACTGACTTAATGCACCTTTTCTTGAGTTAATGTGTCATTTTACATTTAAAAGGCAATCTTTTTCTATCATGTCTGTGCCAACTCAAAAGATTAGTGAAGCAGCATAGTTTTGGCTCTCACTGAGGATTTTTAGATCACAATTTCAAAACGGTTTCATGTGAGAAAATTTCCAAGCGCTTGGTTGTAATTAACGTTATTTTTCTGGCATCGCTACCATCTCGCTAAAGTCTGTGCAGCGCTCTATGTTGACACCTGACTTTTAACTCACTGTAAAGTTTCTTGGCAATCAGGAGAAAGGCTGAAAGTGTATTGTTGCCTTTTATTTTCGGCCTGGAGTTTCCATTTTCTCTCCGTGACCCGAGAGACATTAGTGTTCTGTCTCCTCCAGAACACTTATTTCTTTGATTCATCTGGTTTCACCCCCGCTCTCTTTTTGTTTTATCAATATTTCTAGTTAGCAAGGAACTGCAGAGCATCACTGCTTGTGTTTTGCACCGAAAAAAAACAAAAACAAAAAAAAAACATTGAATTTGAAAATGACGAGCAGTTTTGTTGCCAGAAGGGCCCAAATCCCCAAATGCTCTAATGGACAAATCCTGTAGGAAAAGTGAAATACTTTTATCACTCGTTTGGCAGCAACAGTCGACTATATCCTTAACGTCAGTATAAGTATGCATACATCATTTCCCCTGGAAAGCATCATGCTCTCGGGTGGGCGGGGGGCCGGTTCTGGGTGGGTTGCAGTTAAGCCCTGCAGGTCTCCAGGGTTACTCTGTCTCTGCTCTTTGTCAGCTTCTCAGACTCTCTCACTCTTGGCTCTCAGTGATGGTCTGATAGAGTGTTAGACTGGCAAAGATGTGCAAGAGAGGCTATTAGCCGCTTGTCTTTCTGGTCCTCTGAGAACATGAAGGCCTCATTAGCCCAGTGAGCTCAGCTGTCCTCTGGTACTAAACCCGCCACCACAGTCCAATTGTGTGTGCGGATAAGCATGTCCATACACTTCACGCTCTCAAGGAACTGTCTGTTCGGTATATTAGTCGAGAATCCAGTAATTTCTATGAGACCCAGGCCCATTCGCAATGTATCTGCTCAGCATCTGGTACTATAGGAGCCAATGCGGAAATTAGCATGTTTAAAATATAAAGTACACTAGTTTATAATATGGCTTTCAAAACTGTGCATTAGGTGAACCTAAAACAAAAAATTACCTTAATTTTTTCCGAGCTAAAAATATATTAGTCAAATGTTTCACTAATTAGTTCTATGAAAACAAGATTGCATAGTACTATCTCTAAAGTTTCTTGCTATTTTAATGACCCAAGTCGTCAGTTCATAATGAACTTCTCACTAATGAGGAGAGAAAAAATATATATTTTTATGAAAAATTTTCAATTACAGCCTTTTGCAAGGACACAGACATTAAAAAAACTGCTGAAGGGAGAATAGAGTCAGTTTGCTGCTTCTGATTGAAACTGTCCATTCAAAGGTTTTCAGTTCTTTCCGTCGACTTTAATGCCAGACCATATATCTGACATCAGATCTCGGATGATCCAGCCACTGAGCTTGTCCAAGTTTTAGCTTAGAAGCAGGGAACTGATGAGATGCTCAGCATTTAAGAACAAATAAATATAAAATGTAGAAGATTGCAAACATTTGGCATCATAATTTAAGACATTGTCCTGGTTTAGGCTACTTGTTAGTCACAGCTTTTTGCCTTTTGACTGCATAAATATGTGAATGCCAACAGCTTTTTAGGGAATTAAGCTATAATAAGATACAGTATCCATGAACAAAGAGACTAGCAGAGATGTAAATGGATAAACAATAAACTAGCAGATACCGTCCAATGATTTGTTGTCCATCAACATTCATCAGATTTAGCTGGTTTTAATAATAACCTTTATTTAACTACATATAAACCCCTGTTGAGATCTTAATTCTATACAGGTAAAACTAATGTTTGCATGTTTAATGTACGCTGACTGCAGTTTAAACCAGTTTCTGTGACCTCGCACAACACTGTGCGAGGTCACTTTTGTCGGTGATGCAACATGTTATTTACGTTTCACAGGTGAACGAGGAGACGGTGGAGAGGCTGGTGGTTCAATACCCTCACATCGTTTTCAGCACAGTGATGCAGGACTGCAAGAGAACCCTAGAGAGAGCTTATCAAATGGGTTGGAGCCCCAACACGTCAAACTCTTCGTAGCTGCCGCTGCGCCGCAGGCAACACAGGCAACACACAGCTTCACATACATACAAGCACAAGTCCATGCAGCTCAGCCATGCCTCTCATCCACCCTTCAGTCATGCATGTCAACATGTAGCGACACTCAGAGACAGAAAAGAAATCAGTCCGTCATAAACGTTTAAGGTAAAGTTCTGTTAGTTCGTTCTATTAACGATGAATAAGACATTGTGCATCGACTTTGTTTAGGTTGTTTTCTGAAACAATTTTTTTACGATCATCATGCGTTTTGGTTTTCATTCTACAGTTTAATACAACAAATGTTGTTAGATTTCGTTGCATCATCTTGATTGTAGAGTAGAAGTAAGGGTACAAGTTTTTTTGAATAGTTTTGAAAATATATCAATAAATAATAAGTGAACTAAAGGAGGAACTCTTACCTAACAGATATTTAGCTACAGTTAGACCAGAGTCATTTTATTTGAAGATAAGATAGACAAAGGTTTGCTTCCTCTGATGGAGCCGCTCTCGTCGAGGTCTTTTCCATGTCAGCCCATCGTGACATTCGCTTTCCTCCAAACTGCTCTGCCGAGCTGCCTGAGGAGGAAGCAGAACACATGGAGGAAATATATTTGTCTTCTGACCACTTAAGTCCACCTGAACTGCCACGGCTCCAGACCGCACTCCAGGCATTTTTAAGGAAATTGTCAGAGGGGATTTTTTTTCCTCTCTTTCCATTTGGACAATAGTTTTCTTCTCTTTGGACATCGGCGCAGTACTACACGTTTTTGTGGATTTATTGGGACCATTGACAAGCCTTTGGTGTCAGAGACAGAAGATTTAGTGAAAGACTCGCCGCAGAAACAGTTACTTTCAAGCCAAGAGAATGTCGTTGTGTGTCGTTTAAGCGTGCATGTTTCTGTTTTTCATCTTTGTTTCAAAGTACTAGTGGTGTGAAGACGAAGCTGAGATACATGTGACTTTGGGCTCCGTGCTGCATTATTTGCAGTGCAAATATTAATAATGACTGAGCATCATGTCATCATTTTACCATCATTTGGTATGAAATTTAACTTTGCTTGAAATAGAGATTTCCGTTTATTACACACAAAAAAACCCATCCCAAACCTTCTGGGTCCTTTTATTAGAACTTAACATGCAGAAAAAGTTAAACAGTTGTTCAGATGAACAGCCTGAATCCCACTTTACTGAAGTGTTTCCTTAATGTGAGTTGGTATGAACGCGTATTTGATCCCATATAAACTAAATGGGATTTATTTAGCCTACTATTAGTTTTGATTGTATCCTTGTTAGCATTAGCTCTGTAATGCTGTGAGCGATTTACGTTTATTTAGCCAAATGCGTCGTAACCTTGTCTGTTTGCACAGCACAAATAGATCGGGACTCTTTGAACACAAGTTTATGAGAATCGTATTGTGTGATTTATGTTTGCTTTTTAAAGACCCGATCCCCGGGTTTCTATAATTCACAGGACTTACAGTTACAAGCCTTAGGGCTGCAAACAATTATGCAAAGAAGGACAAGGGTGACTATGGACTGGTGGAAAGAATAGAAAGGGATTCTTCCTCATATGTCAATCATAAGTCGAAAGAGCAACAGTTTACTAAGCCTTAGTAGAGCAAATTATAACAAACCAGTGGAAAATCAGTGGATGAGAATTGATCACATCTCTGTCATTCAATAGAAACTCAGTGCTGCATAGTTTAAAAGTAGAAGAATCAGGGTATGTTTCTAAGGTGTGAAACAACTCTGGACACCAGACACCATCCCACAGGGAGAACAACTTAATGAGCTGAAAGTTTGAGTTGAAGTGTAAACTTTGCTGCCACATACAGATTACAGACAGTTAAGAACAGACTCATTTTAACCTTGTTGGGATTTATTGACTTTACCCAAAGGAAGACTTGTCCTTTGGCTGTGTTTTTGATCTTTTTATTCTTTTTTGTAAACCCTGTAGGCACTTCCTCCTCTGATAGGTGTTGAAAAGATTGATTTCTGATTTGCGAAGGCAACCGTAAATGACTGGATTTACATAATGATAAATAAAAACACTACAACTTCAAGATTTCTTCTGTCCTTTTTTTATATGTGTTGTTATATTGAGAAATAAAGTCAAATACTCACTGCTTCTGTTGTCGTCATCTGTGATGCTTTGTTTGGAACAGACCTTTCAACGTTTACTTAATATGACATGCAGTGATAATATTCTCTGCTATTACTTTTGACAAAAAAAATTCTGCTGTTATTTTTCTCTTTTTAGAGTTACACTTTGATTATGACTGTCTAATGTTAGCTGATTAATTGGGTGATAAGCTCACGTAGGGTGTTAGCAGCTCGGCACACTTGCTGTTAGTTTTTCTCATTTCTAAGCGGCCGAACTCTGACCTGAAAACCCTGGACTCTCTTCAAAAGGACATTAAAACACAGGAGGCTGGAATAAAAATGTAAGTTATTGAAACATGTTAACTTCCTTAAAAAACTGTGTACATTTATGCGAAAACATAGTCCAGATCATGCACTTTTCAAATTATGCATCATACAGACTATGTTCAAACTTGCATTTAGCAAATATTTCACCCCAGGCTTCCAAGTAAAACATAAATAAGGGCACCTGCATGTTATTTTTCTTTTATCAGAACAGCCAGAGTGACACACCATTTTTTTAAGGTAAAGATGTTTTTCACAGATACTGCTGCATTTATTCCACTTTTTTTTTTCCAGAGCCCCCAAATCTCTGTTAAGGGACACTTTGAAGGTCAGAACTATTTACGATCACAGGAGTTCCACATCTGAGACAAAGCGAGGAGACATCAGCTTGCTGCCCAGCAAGACAGCAAAGGCCTCAAAGAGCTAACAAGCTGCCACTCAATATGTCCCCATGTCTTTGGCAGTATTGTCCCTTTCAAGTGCCTGTTTTACTGTTCAACGTGTTTGTGTTGTTTCATGTCAGACGATCAAACGTGGGAGAAAGCATCAAACGGGACACAAAGGTGGGTTTCTTTCCGCGGTGGCTCTTCACACTGTCAGCAGTTTGAGGCTCGGCTCACAGGAGCTGAGGGACTATTTTAAATCTTAATCAAAATATACAGAAAGAGAGAAGCATGGATGCAGCAGCGACTCTTATTGCTACTGTAATTAAAACCTTCCCCTAATGCAAAACGTGTGTGAAGGCAGAGTTTCTGACTCATTGGTGCAGGAAGTGTTGCAGATGGAAATGACACCTGTTTCAGAATTAGTCCTGCCTTTGTCTGGTTTAGATTTATTTTAAATGGTTCCAAACTAGTTGATGTGTTTCTCTGTCATTGCCGTTTGAACTGTTTCAATTTTCTCCACTTGGTTCTGGTTAAATTAATGACTTTCTGCTTTGGACTTAAGTGTTGAAAGCAGAACTGTTCTGCAGCTGTTCTGCTTTGAACAACTGTTCATCTTTTTTTCTATTGCAGAAAGGATCAACATAATTCTCAAAAAAAATATTTAGCCCAATTGAAAATTTGGGCTTAGGTTCATCATTTATTGTTTATTAACAATATGTTAAAAAAAAAGAAGTGAAAAAGGGGTTTAGCACCATATGTCTCCCTGAATGTCTTTACTTTGACAACCAGAGCCCGTTAATATCTGCCCTGGTCATTTCTGAATCTCCTGCAGCCTTTCTGAATTTGGAAGGACAAGACATTTTAATTTCTCTGCCACAAATGAGCCAATCTTTGTTCACTTCATTCTCATTTCTCCCCAAGTAAATTATGCAGCTTGTTGAATTTTACTGCCACCAATTAGACGGCCCTGCGAATGGGCGGCATCGCCAACAATTCTCAAGCTGATTGAAGTGGACTTGACTTGCTCTCGCTTCTCGGACTTGTGCAGAATTCATCAAGGTAGAGGTTCGCGTTCAGACGAGAGCCTGCCCTCTGGGACTGAAAGAAGAGTGCAGGTCCACTCCGACACCAGCTACGGAGGGCCGTAATTAAACATGGTAAATATTCATGTGTTCACTTACATGTTTAATGAGGTGCTGATAAGAATTGACACTGACCATAAAGGACATTTGTCATGTTGGACCTGGAAGGACATTAGCCTAGTCTTCCTGAGAAATTAGTATTTTTCTTCACCTAATCATAGCCGACATTGACGGATGTCCTCGACTGAAAAGGCAGAAGCTCGTTTGAACTTCTTCATAAGAATTGATGCAGTGCGTCCTGCTCATAATGAAGGCTTTGTTTTACAAACAGTCGGCCCGCTTTCCTCCAGCATCCATGTGGCGACAACGAGTTTATCATGTCAGAGCTGATTAGTGATACTTTAGAGCTAGACTTGGATGTTTGTGAGTGAAGGGAAGGCAGGTTTATTTGTTTAACACCATTTATGGACATCATAAATCAAAATCCTTTATAGGATAGATGAATGGATAGAGATAAAAGGCTGAGTACAATTTAAAAGAAAAAACGTGAAATAGACATTAAAAACATGACACACCACTTGAGAAACATTAAAATGCTCATTTAAGATAATAAAAAAAGACATTAAAAATGATAAAGCAAATGCTTAGGCTCCACGAGAAAGCTCCCATTAACAGTAATGTTTCTCAATATTGGTTTATCAAAGCCAAACATTTCTGCACACCTCAGCTTTTCAGGGAGTTTCTTCTAGAGCTGAGGAGCATAGAAACTAAATGCTGCTTCACCTTATTTAGGTAAAACCTACTGAGCTGCTCTTAAGCTCTGTTGGCTTCACCCACTTCACCAGCAATTCTGCAATGCATTTAGGCTCGAGACCATTGACATTGTGCTCCGTTATTCTGTAATGTGTCAGAGAGCTTGTCACAATATTTTGGTTGAGCTACAGCTACCTTATTGATTTTTACATAGAACTGAAAGAAAATATAATGTTCTAACAGGCCCATCGACAGCATCTGAAGAGGGCTAACATGCGGCTCCACATTTCTCTCTCTCTCCTTTTCAAATGTCTGCTCATCAGCACCTTCACTGCATGTTTTCCATCCATACTCTGCGCTCTCGCGGAATATCTCTGTGACGTCACATGAAATCAACCCATTACCAAATAACACAACATCTGCAAAGATAATCAACATACTGACAGGTGTACACCTGGGTATGAAATTAAAGAGGGTAAAATGATGTAGAGATACTTGGGTATAAAATGGGATGTGAGTTAGAGTATAATGATACTACTCACAAAAATGTGAAAGTCTTGTATGTTGCTTAGTAGGTTTTCCTACATTAAAGTTTCTGTACTGTAGATTTTCCATACCTTTAGTCTAGATCAGTGGTTCTTAACCTTTTTTGAGGTACCGAACCCACCAATTTCATATGCGCATTCACTGAACCCTTCTGTAGTGATAAATGAAATATGTTTTTCCCCAAAAAATTCAAGACATAGGCCCTGAATCACTAAATCTTCTTAAAAGGTAGAGTCTCTGAGAACAGTTCTTCAAAATATAATCAGTGTTTTCAGCAAAGTTGAGCTGACTGTCCAGGAACGACCCAAGGTATTTAAA